>CAKNXH010059682.1:137329-166322 GCA_932178445.1 Andricus quercusramuli | reverse complement strand
TACCTCCAGCCTTATGCGGGTGTCATCAGACGCCTCCTATCAAAGCACCCTGGGTTCTTTAAATCCCTGCTAGAGGCCCAAAAGATCCAGAAGGAAGCCGGCATGGTCCGGCAGACAGCGGTCCTGCAGGACTTTCCGACGGACGAAGAATTCCTTGAACATTACCGGGAGAAATATGACTTAGTCTCACGCAACACCCTGAACCCCCGGGACGCTGCCACACAAACCCGTACGAGAGGTGTCGACCAGGCAGTTCAGACTGAACCACCTCCTCTCCCGAAGCGCGCCCGAGTAACAACACCCTGCACCTCCCCTACCCCCGACCTCCACATGCCCAGCTCCTCCACTTCCGTACCCACCCCTCCGACTCCCAAATTCCGGCATAATTCCCACACCCCCCCTACTGCTGATCCTCCTACCCCTCAAAGAACCGCCCCTTCCCACAACTCCTCCCATACCACGACAACCCCGCCACCCTCTACTCACCCTGACTTCACTACTAAACTCACCCCTTCAACCTGCAAACCCTGGTACGAACCCAGCACCCGTACCAAATCCCCCACCTTCCGCAGAACCAACCCTTCCCACAGCTCCTACAACCCCTTCCGTATCCCAAAGAACTCACCACCCCATACCCCACCCAATCCCCAACGCACCTCCGAACCCATGGATTTCTCCGACAGTGCCCCAAGCTCCAGCATCCCAAAAGGTCCTCCTCCCCAACAGATCCCTTCCCTATTAAAAATAAAAGTCCCGACTCCCTCGAACATCAGTCCCCACACCATAGACTTCTTGGAGACCATTTCTCGCTCTGGGTGCTGGAACTACAAAAAGTTGGGGCATAGATATTCCCACTACCCTAACAAAAGTTGATCCCTAGGGACGTTCTGCCGTCGCTGCGGCGAACCGGGATATAACGTGGAGACTTGTCCTTACCGGTCCAGTCATGCCCACGACTCACCTCCCTATTCCCTTCCTCCCCTTCCCGATTTTCGCCTCTTCCCCCTTCTCCTATCGACCGCACCGCTCCCCTTCTCGTACCTTATTGCTTTTAATAACCGTCTACTACTCCTTTATTTAGTATCGTCGCCAACCAACCCCAGTAATGTTTACTATTGTTTGTCATTCCCTTTTCGTTTTTACTTGTCTTCAACCATTATTTGTTTACCATTGTTTGCCATTAATTTTTCTTTTGTACTTGTCATCAACCCGCAGCACTCTTTTGTAAATATACCTCATTTTTCTTTGAAAACCCTGCCTCTTTCATTTCTCCCACACCCTATTATTGATCGTCGTGTGTTTTGATTTTGCATTGCTTTAGCTAACTTCACTATTTTTTTTTCAATTGAATTTACTATTTTCTTTTACTCGTGATCAGCCAAGGAGCCCCGAATCCTATCAAAGTAGCCTGAATGATGTCTTGCGTGGCTAGCCATTTGAAGATTTAGTTCGTGCCTGTTTCCTTTCAATAAAATTTGTTTGCTATGGGAATTTTAAATTTCGTGATTGTTTTACTTTGACTTCGTGGTTGAATTTTTGGATTTTGTTTCTTGTCGTTGTCTCCCACCCTGTTTTGAGACCTGTTCGGTCCCCCCAAAGGGGAGGGAGTTGTGACGTTGCAATTTTATCGCACGTCACAAAAGTGAATTTATTCTATTAAATAATTATAATTTAGTTGGTTTCCATTCAAATTTTAATATCCCTACTCTTGACTGTGTGGCTTGACACGAACGGCAGGGTCGGCACTCCTTGGCGTTTAATTTATCTGTGAATTAGATTTTAGAAATAATTTTCTGCGTATTATTTGTTTTGTTATATATAAAAATTCGTATGAGCGTCCCCCTGGATCACCAATATTCCCCCAACTAACGAGTTGAGACTCCGCTACCCCTTCGTTGCGTCATCGACTAGGGTTTGTCGCCACCTCTAACCCTTGGGGGCTTCTACAGTCCAGTGACCTTCACCTAAATCTTCCCTACGGCGACGAAGAAATTTTGAGTTTATTTTCTCCACCTCACACTTCTAAGATACATGGCTGGTCCCAGTTGCAGAAGAAGGAGGGTGGCGTTATTTTTTTGGGCCAAGAAACAAGGCTTGTTCCTGTTGAGGACATCTTCTTTTGGAAACGGTGGTTACCATCCAAGACCCAGGCGTTTATTCCAGTGAGGAGGTACGACCACCGTTATATTAATTGGTAGTTCCCCCGCCCCTCCATATAAAAGGGGGCGGGATGATTTTGGTTGTTCACCCCGAGAGAGAAGGGGTGGAACAATTCTCGTCTCTCAAACCTTTTTTTTGCTGTTATGAGGTAAAATAACATCACATTGTGGGAGAACCACGGACGTCCACCCTCAAATACAACGGAAAAGCATTCGGCCGCCACTGCCCCGACTCTGCGATGAACAGCTTCTTCTAGGAAACAAGGAGGACGCTGGAAAGCTCGGAGATCGACACGGTTCCTATTGACCATTTTTGTGATATGAAGTGTTAATTTCCCCTTAATATGGAGTGCCGACGGGTCGAACCTTCTTTTGTTACCCTTCTTATGTGAAATTAAATTGTTTTAATGTAACTTCAACTGATTTCCCCTTTAATATCGTACCAAGGTGTAGCCTTTCCCCTGTTTTTTGAACATGGGTCCCGATTATAGTTGTGTAAATGGTTGTTCCAATAGTTTAAACTTTTCTCGCCCCGTTTTCCCTTTACTTTAATATCAAAGTGAGTATCTCAAAATGTCAATTCTGTACAAAATCCGCTATATCATTACCGATCCCTCAAAATTAATCGTTTCAAGTGTTTTCCCGTTCCCCTTTACTTTAATGTCGAAGTGAGTATCTCAAAATGTCAATTCTGTACAAAATCCGCTAAATTACTACCGATCCCTCAAAATTAATCGTTTCAAATGTTTTCTCGCTTCCCCTTTACTTTAATATCGAAGTCAGTATCTCAAAATGTCAATTCTGTACAAAATCCGCTAAGTTATTCCCAACCCCTCAAAATTAATAGTTTCAAGTGTTTTCCCCTTTCTCCTTTATTTTGTTTAGATCGAAATGCGTATCTTAAACTGCTGGTCCTGTCTGAAACTTACGAAGTTATGACCGATTTCTCAAAATTAGTAATTTTAATTGTTTTCCCCTTTCCCCTTTATTTTGATATCGAAATGCGTATCATAAACTGCAGACCTTGTGCGAAACTTCCGAAATTATGACCGATTTCTCAAAATTAGGGCTTCAAATTACTTTCCCCTTTTCCCCTTTATTTTAGTATTGGAAATCTCTATCTGATACTGCCAGTTTTGCGTGTAAAATACTATCTCGATACCGAAACTTGTAGAAATTGGAGATTCTAAGAATGTTCCCCTTTTCCCCTATATTTTGTGACGTTTAAATGTGTGCTCTGAATTGCCAATCTCGTATGTAACTCACCAAGGTAATATCGAATTAATTCGAACTATTTTCCCCTTATTTTAATGGTATAATGTGTATTCATTTATAATTTTTAATTTGTACTTATTATTTAGGTATATGTTATCGATCCCGTTTCCTGAATTCAGTGCCGAATCCTTAAAAATTAGTGCCGTTAGTGCATCCCCTTTTTCTCATCCCTTTTACTTAAGCATCGAGGTATAAGTTTCTATTTGTCGTGTCGTACCCCTTTTTCCCCGATATTTTTGTTGAAGATATTGTTATTATATTAGTTTATTAATGTTACTTAACTCGTCCGGGTTTCTTACTTTAATTTTGTATCCTAACTCAATTTTTTGTTGTCCTATTTCGTTGAAACTTTGTTACTTGTTTTATTTGAGACGGATTGTTAATTCCATATTGTATAATCTTTTTGTTACGTAATCAAATTTATATTTGCGCCGAGTATTTTGTTAATTTGTTCCGGTAAGCCTTTGAGTGTTCTTTTGAGACAATGATATATTTTTATGAATAAAACCTAGATCGTACATGTTTTAAAGAAAATCATAAGTAGTTACATTCAATGATGTTTAACCCATCCCCTCTACTGTAATCCGACGACGGTTGGAGGCTGAGCTAGGCGGCAAAGCTAGCAATCCGAAATGTTTTAGTTTAGGAAATTTTTAGTAGTGTCCCAAGAAAGGACTGGCGCCCGTTTTTGTGATTTGGTTTTGTGGATCTTTTTCTTGAGTCTTAGGTTTACTTTTGGTTTTGGTGGTGTTTGAAGGTTTATTTTTCTTTTATTTTAAGTTTCGGATTGTTTTGTGAGTGCCCGGGTCGGACCATGCCATTTTTCTTTGAAAAAAAGGTGCACGTCACAATGTATATAGAGCTTCAGCAACGCGTTCACTTCGATTCCTATTCGTATTTAATTTTTCGGTATTTGAAGGATATTCAATGTCCGAGTCGGAGGTTTCTTCTCCAGGAAGCACACAATACTCAAAAGGAACTGCGTCTTGCGAAGAGGGATCCTCCTCGAATTCCTCATTAGTAGTGTAGCGGGCATAATCGTTTTCTTGAGTATCTTCATCCCATATTCCTTCGTCTATTTCAAGAGGTCAGGGAAAAGGTTTGATTTGTGTTCTCAGTTTCCGCTTGGCTTGGGTAGACTCTGCGTCAACAAAAGGTATCGGCGTTATGGGCTTCGATATCACAATAAGAGTGTTATGTCGGAAGGACATCTGAGCCTGTTCCTCCCTTAAATAGGGACGACCTAAAATACCATCGGCTGATATGGAAAATGAATCTACGGTCATTGATCCTTCCAAGGCTTTAAGCTTTATTAAACTTACATCGGATCCCGGATCTACTAAAAAAAGAGCTCTTGACTTTTTCAGTTCCGGCCTGTTAATTGAACGACTGGCGAGTCTTCCTTTTCCGTTCTGCTCGCAGGATTCGTGCTGGTTTTCCAGGAATCGCACTGTCCTTGGACGCTCCTAGGACTTCAGACTCGCAGTTGCGTCCGTGCGGTGGGTCTCCTTGGAGTTTAAAGGTTTAGGTGTCGGCTCGAAACTGTCCGAGTTATGCGGTGATTTTTCAAAAGGGGCCGCCCCGGAATTTTTTTCGGGCGTACCTGGGTGATATGCTTGAAGAGGATGATAAGGTTGCGGGTAAGGATATCCATAGCCTGGGGGAAATGGATTTGGAAAGAAATACATTAGTGGATAGGGTAGAGTTCCTCTAAGTGAGAAATTAAAGACTGTATGTTACTAAAATCCCTATCCTCCACACTTTCTCTAGCAACTATTTTTAGTTTGCTTAAGACTACCTTCAAAAATGCATGCTCGAAAGGTTCGGATATGTACACGGAGCAATTCATTACGTCCTGAATGAAGTCTCTCAAAGGGGGATTTTCGCCATCGAAGGTGCGAATATTAAAAGTACATTGTTGGAGCGTCATTCCCTCAAACACGGAAGCCATAGCCATGCTTACATCCATTCTTGTAGCTTGGGCTTGGCTGGTTGCATCAGAGTTAGGACCCAAATGGTAGGGTTCAGGATTTTTTGGGTGATTTTCGCTAAGAATTTTATCCTTGCACTTGATGCAAGAAGATTCCTGGCATTTTTTTTTATTTGTATCTACAGTAGGTAATTTAATTTAATCAGAAAGAGTGGTAGTGTGTTACACGAGCGTCAATACTAAAATCGAATTGTACGATACCACGTAATAGTGCAATCGCACAAAAGTAGGGCATATGCCTTTTATGCTGAAAATAATAAACAAGGAAAAGAAAATAAATGCTGGCAATTCGATAAGCTCTTAGTCTACGATCGTTGATAGATAGCGCATATCTTTCGTTGATGGTAAGTCGCTCGGAATGCAATTGCCACGTTTCCGTCGTGCCTCATTAATTTAGGAAAATAGGTGCGATAATTGTTTTATTTTTCTGAATAGTCAACACTGAGTAATGGTTGCCTGTTCACGTCTGGAACGACGCACAACAGTGGTACTTGATTTTGAATTGAGTCTGCATGATTCGGTCTACTGACATTAGGACACGGCCTGGAGTGTCTATTTTCAATAAAAATAAACTCAAGGGGATCCCTGACTGATTTCTGTTAACTTCAGAAATTTTACTTGGCTATCAAGTTAACATTGAACTTAATCATCTCAATGTTAAGAATGGTTCGCTTCGAGTTTAGGAGCTTGGGCGATTTCTTCGAAGATCGCTGCTTCTATGTCGGTATCGCTATCCGACAAAGTGATGGTGTCTTTATCAGGATCGCTATCAGATAGTAATTGATTCTATTTGTTATTCCAAAACAGCTTCCTTTTGAGCCCTTCGATTCACCTTCTGTTGTGCGTCGTTCAGAAGAGTATTAAAGAGGCAATAAAATCCTTCTGGGGTTTCAATTTCCCTAAATATGTTTTCCTATCTCTCGGGAGGAGGGTCAACAAACCTAATATTAACAGGGACTTTGACAACTTCCCCTGAAGGCTGGAAGATTTCTTCAATTAAGGGTGTCTAGCGACCGGGAAATCCGGGAATTTGCCGGGAATTTTGTAAAACCTTGAAAAATACGGGAAAATGCCGGGAATTCTTTGAAAGATCCGGGAGTTCTTTGACGATCCGGGAATTCTGTTGCCATAAATTCCAAATCTTTATTTTCTGTGTAAAATTATTCTTATATAATAAAAAGTTTGAAAAACGTAATTTGTCTTATTTGAAAAGAAGACGCAAATCACAGCTAATGAACATCGTTTTCTTGGGCATGCGCAGAAACTCAAGTCTTCAACTTCGAAAATCGACTCGAGACCACGGGATGTTTAAGTTAGTTCACGTATATGGCGCTTGTGTCGTATGTGTCGAAAATTGCATGGTAAACAGGCTTGGGAAAGGCTGCACATGAAATATTAGCGCCGCGATCGGAAAGATTGGAACTATTAACTTCCAAAAGAAACTTGCTTGTTTTTGGCGTAGGTAATGTACAGGAGTTTCGTCTTCTGTATCAATTCTCCATACCATGGGTCGAGTTCGACCCATGAATATCGTAAAAGCGCAACAGTGGATGCCCAGCTAAACGTTAGTCTTATCTGACTTTAAATTTTATTTTTGAATTACTATATACCTCATTTTTGTAATACAAGTGACTGTTTATTTCAAATTATGCTCTTTCCTGGCGCTAAGCTATTGTCAGAGTCCCAATCCTCAAATAGCTAAACACATCACAAGAACAAACCGGGAAAAACGTTATTTCTGATCCGGGAAATCCGGGAATTTGTAAACGGAATTTCGCTAGACACCCTGAATTTCGTGGATAATGATTTTCCCGGCAAAAAAAAAACAAAACCAATTTTTCCTCTTTCGTCGAGCTTGGCTTGCTCTTTACGCAATTTGCTTTTCTTTCCCCCCTAGACTTCAACTTTCTGTGTTCGGTTCAACAGGAGGCTGAACCTTCGGTTTTACCGTGGGTGTAGGGATCGATTTTTTTGATGGCTTGATCTTGTTGTCTTTAGTGGAATATTGGGAAAGGTTTTCTTTGAGTTAAGCATCAGGAAGTTAGGGAAGAACCCAAAACGCTGCGTTGCCTGCTCAAGGTAGCGCGAGAGAGTTGCCAAAGATTTTTGATTAATAAATTTTATTAATCAAAAATCTTGCTTCGCCTTTTTATAGACAGAAAAACACGAATACTCAGACGATGCTATAGACCTTTCCTTCGCTAAAGCGTTCAGTTTGGGTCAGCGCGGAAAAGCCCCATAATTTTGTGTTTTGAAAGTATTCAAAATCAAAATATGGTGACTTCGCTTTTCCCTTAGGAGTAAAAAAAAGTGTACGTTGGGATTCAGGAGGAGAAAAACTTCTACCCGTCAGCTGAGCGTGCGATTGGATCCTTCCTGCAGGGTCCTTCCTGCAGGGTGCGATTGGGCCCTTCCTGCAGGAAATTATTATTATTCTTACTTATTTTGCTTCCTCGTAGAGGAAGCTTTGTAATGGTAACATTTTCAAAAAAAATTTAATTCATTTAATCAAACCCTCCCTAATTTAAAAATGTATAATACAATGTTCTAAGCAATTGTCCGGATGTGTGTGTGTGTGTGGATGTGTGGATGTCACGCTTTTTTGTGAACACGATAAGCAGAAAACGGTTGCAGATAAATTGATGAAATTTGGAGAACTTATTTTCGTCACTAATATCTTGAAACTGACCGGAGGATTTCAAAAAATATTTATTGGATTTTTCTTAGCACTCAATAATATTTTAAAAATCGGTTTTTTATATTAAAACTTTTTTCATTAGCATAATTCAAAGTTGATGCAACAATATAAAAGATTCCTTGGTTCGAGAAGAATTGATTGACCTATAATATCTATACATTTTAATAAAGAGTAGGGAAGTTAGGGTAATTTATATATTTTGAAAATCAGTTTTTTATAGTAAAATTTTTTTCATTAGCATAATTCAAAGTTGATGCAAGAATATAAAAGATTCCTTGGTTCGAAACGAATCGATTAAACTACAATATTAATGCATTTTAATAAGGGGTAGGGAAGTTATGGTAATTTACATATTTTGAAAATCGGTTTTTGATAGTAAAATTTTTTTTATTAACGTAATGCAAAGTTGATGCAAGAACAGAAAAGATGTGCTGATTCGAGTCGAATCGATTGACCTATAATATTAATAAATTTTATTGAAGAGTAAGGAAGCTATGGTAATGCATAATATTTGAAAATACGGTTTTCTATAGTAAAACTTTTTTCTTCAACATAATTTAAAGTTGATGCAAGAATATAGAAGATTCCTTAGTTCGGAAAGAAATCGATTGACCTATGATATTAATACATTTTATTAAAGAGTAGGCAAGTTATGGTGATTTATATATTTTTAAAATCGCTTTTTTATAGTAAAACTTTTTCCACTAACATAATTCAAAGTTGATGCAAGAATATAAAAGACTCCTTGATTCGAGGCAAATCGATTGATCTATAATAATACACTCTATTGAAGATTAGGGAAGTTATGCTCATTCATAATATCTGAATCATCAGTTTTAAACAGAAAAACTTTTTTCATTGACATAATTCAAAGTTGACGCATGAATAGAAGAGACTTTTTGATCATTAATTTTCAAATAGAGTAATTCTGACAATTTTTGTGAAGAAATCATAAAGCTGGGAAAGGGATACGGTGCGACAGAACTTTTCCCTTCCCTTTTCCAGCTCGAAAAGTCATCATTTCGAATACAAAATTTGATTTGTCTGATTTGTCTTTGTGTTGAATTTTTTTTGGTATTATTTTGTAGTTTTGCATTTTTTGTACATTTCTATTTTTAAATTGATCAAAATAAAGACTTTGGTTGGTCTATTATTGAAAAAAAAACTAATGCTTCCTCTATGAGGAAGCAAATACATTCGCTAACGGGAAGCAAAGTGATCGTGAAATGAGCACCATATAATTATAAATACTTATTTGTTTTGTTTAAATAGAAATTCTAGATCAAGCTATCAAATCGTCGATTCTGGATACCCGTGGTAAATGACAGTTCTGCTTCCTATTGAGCCAATGACTGAAAACGATTTTTTTTCTCTTACGACTAACTTATAATCCGAGAGATTCTAAGGCAACTTGCTCTATGTAATTGAAAATAGTCCCCTATACCCTTTATTCAATAGTTATCTAATTCCGAAAGGGGTTTAGAATATTCTTTTAAGTGCCTTTCAGCAGTTTTCTTAAAAATCTCTTCTTCGATATATACTGTAGTATCGGGTGAAAGACTGATCATTTCTACTTCGTCCTCGGAGAAAAGAGTGACACTTTCGGTCTTTAACTTGTCTTAAACAAGGAATTTAAAACAATTAAGCAGGAATCATTCAGGCGCTGGCCCATAGGCTTGCCACTTTAATCTTATGGGAGGTTTCAATTGGCCGTTGGCCTTGTCTATTCTCCTAGCATTCCGGATTCAATGATTTTAAATTAGCGGATTATGTCTACTTGAGATTTGTTCCTAATTTCATATAAGATAAATAAAATCGTGAGCACCTTCACAGTAAATAATCAATTAATTAAATTAATTTTTCTATTTAATTGAAAATTAAATAAACCACTTAAAAACACTCAAGTGCTGGCCCTTAGGCTTGTCTCTTGAACCTTAGGGGAGGTTTCGACTGGCCGTTAGGCTTGTCTAATCGCCCTGCATTTCGTGTTGCTTTGATTAATTTCGAATGGTTATAAATAATTAAAGAAATATTCTCTATTTTTATTTTGTCAATAAAATCAGACAAGTTTCTTTTGATTTTTTTATAAACGTCATCTAACTTTTCTACTTAATTCAAAATTAAACAAACCACTTGAAAACACTCAAGTACTGGCCCTTAGGCTTGCATCTTGAACCTTAGGGGTGGTTTCGACTGGCCGTTAGGCTTATCTAATCTCCCTGCATTTGATGTTGCTTTGATTAATTCTGAATGGTTATAAATAATTAAAGAAATATTCTCTAATTTCATTTTTTCAATAAAATCCGACAAGTTTCTTTTGGTTATTCATAAACCTCAACTAACTTTTCTATTTAATTCAAAATTAAATAAACCACTTGAAAACACTCAAGTGCTGGCCCTTAGGCTTGCATCTTGAACCTTAGGGGAGGTTTCGACTGGCCGTTAGGCTTGTCTAAGCTCCCTGAATTTCATGTTGCTTTAATTAATTTTGAGTGGTTATAATAACCGAACAATTACCTCTGATTTTATTTTACTAATAAAACCAGATCAATTATTTTGGTTATTATTTAACCTAAGCTGTATACTCCGCAGTGAGGGATACTTTTTTTGGTAATCAAAAATAAATTTATTTAGGAACTAAATAATTTGCACTAATTTTGAAAGCACTGACCTACAGGAAACAGATCGAATGTCCCACTGCTAAGCACAAATGTTTGAAAAACAACAGTCAAAATGACTAATTTCACTAAAATTCCAAAATTTAGGATAATGAAATCAGAACCACTCAAGCGCTGGTCGTTAGGCTTGCCACTTGAGTTTTAGGGAAAGTGTCGGCTGGCCGTTAGGCTTACCTAGTTTTTCAGCATTCTATTTTTTACTATTCAAAATTGTGCAATTATTTTTCATATAAGGCATGTGACGAGTGGGTCACGTGACCGGATTCCTACCTTACCGACACTTTTTATTTGTAAACTTATGTTCACACGAATAGCCACATCGAGTTGAAAATTTGGGATAATAAAAAAGAAGCACTGAGAAATGCGGCTCTGGTCCTAAATTTTAATAATTATGAAAAAAGCAAAAAAAAAATTATTTACAAAAAAAACTTTTTTCATCATTATAAAAAATTAGGACCAGAGCCGCATTTCTTAGTGCTTCTTATTTATTTTCCTAAATTTTCAACTCGATGTGGCTATTCGTGTGAACATAAGTTTACAAATAAAAAAAGTGGCGATAAGGTAGGAATCCGGTCACGTGACCCACTCGTCACATGGTCTTAATTTAATTAATTTCACTAAAATTCCAAAATTTAAGATAATAAAATCAGAACCACTCAAGCGCTGGCCATAAGGCTTGCTACTTAAGTCTTAGGGAAAGTGTCGGCTGGCCGTTAGGCATGCCTAGTTTTCCTGCATTCTATTTTTTAATATTCAAAATTGTGCCTTTTTTTAAATTTAATTTAATTAATTTCACTAAAATTCCAAAATTTAGGATAATAAAATCAGAACCACTCAAGCGCTGGCCGTTAGGTTTGCCACTTGAGTCTTGAGGAAAGTGTCGGCTGGCCGTTAGGCTTGCCTAGTTTTCCTGCATTCTATGTTTTTACTATTCAAAATTTTTTCAATTTTTTTCATTTAATTTAATTATCTAATTTTACTACGAATTCACTCAAATTTCACTAAAATTTCAAAAATTATTTCTTTCACCAGTGTGACGGTTAAATCATCTCACCGCTGCCACCATGTTTGTTATGAACGAGAAGTGAGACTGATTACTCGTCGCCGGAGGTACAAACCGCCAATTTGGAAAAATTGGCTTTATTTTTTTATTGTGGGGAATCGTTTTTGACCCAACTCCCGGACTGGGAGCTCTTGTCCCTGTAGTTCTGAAATTTTGCAGGGTCTTTAAATAAATTTGGAGATCCCTTTTCACTCAACAAGTTAAAAGATTTTATTTAGTGAAATCCAGAAGGATCTCATTACAAATGGTGCAAAGTTTTACAAGGTATTCCTTGAAACTACCGCAACATCCCTTCGGTAGTAGAGAGGAGATGGCGGGCAAGTACAGTGATCCCGAACTTTATTTTAATAGAGAAACATTATTACGACTACGTTAATTCCCGAGACGTTGCCCCACGACATTCTGCGTATTTAAATCCCCAGCAAAAGGAGAGAGACACAAGTAACGATCGGAAACAAGGCAATTGCTGGCCGCGATAATATTTTTCGTTTCAAATAAAATTCCGCCTGTCAAAATTACAACAATATCTGACCATCCTCTCGTTGTCCTGAAGTGCAGTGCGTCTTCGGTGTAGGTCCAGTCGTAGAACTCGCCACCACTTCCACTTACACTCGCGCGACACGAACGCGATCCGTCGTAATCCAAACGCATGGTTAAAGAAACTGTGGGTTTCTAGTCATTTTCACAACACTCTTCCTTTTCCACTGTTTGTCGGTTACCGTCAATAAGCGAAGTTTTCAACTTTCAACGTCTCGAAAAGAATTCTTCTCCGTGACACGACTTTCCCTTCAGGGTCTCGCAAATTGGCGGATCGCGTACGGGCCGCGCCAAGTTAAAGCCAGACGGGCAGGGCGAACTCTAGGTGCTAGACCTAGACCGCGTCTTTTAATTGCTTCTTCGAGAAGCGGTGAACGACTGCCCAGAGGCTAAGCATTAGCTGCACCTCGTAGGCCATGGAATGCAATGATTTGGGAGGGCTTTTTTTCTGAATTTGTATTTTCGACTGTGGGAACGCGGCGACAGGATATGTTTCCGTTACCAAAAATTCTGATCTCAAAAGTTTGCAATACAGAGTTTTTAAAAATGCACCCGCCTTGTTGCTAGGCAGGAAATAAAATAATAATTACTTTGTTTCAATTTATAGTTAGACCCTTGACAATTGTTAATTAACAATCGTTGCCGAAATAATGTGTACTTTTTATTTTCAAATTCGGATGTTCGGATCCAAAACCTTAGCGGATTCTAACTGTCCTTTGTTTAAGGGCATGTGACACAGTCAAATACCTACATTACCGACCTCACTTTTTCAATTTTCCGATTTTTTTTAATCTAAGAACTTTTTTTGTAAATAAAATATCGGGCTGAAACTTTGAAAAATGTATGAGAAGACAATAAACTACGTTTAGGTACTTTATTCGATGAGGAATTTCGCAAAAAATTATTTTCGAAGAAATTAAAACTGGGTGCATTTTTTGAACCTAAGAACTTTTTTTGTAAGTGAAATATCGGCTTTAAACTTTGAGAAATGCAAGAGCCGACAGTACATTACGTTTATGTACATCATTTGAGTATAAAAGATGCAAAAAGAAAAATTCAAACTAAATGTCAACAACGGTTGCCAGTTCGGTCGGTATTCGCGATGACCACAAAAGTGCGAAGTCTGGCGGCCACTAAACGAGGCCAATAGCGAATTCAATACTTACATAATTCAACATTGAAACAACATATTTCACTCAACTTTTATGCCGGACACAACTTTTAAAAAATATGATTGTAAGAACACCGCATCATCAATCTTTGACAGGGTGGACCCCATATTTCAGATGTAGACGAGCCAGCTGATAGAGCCTCGATTAGTGGCCGCCAGACTTCGCATTGTCGTGCCCATCGCAAATATCGACCGAACTGGGAACCGGAACCGGAGTTGACATTTAGTTGGAATTTTTCTTTTTGCATCTTTTATACTCAAATAATGTACATAAACGTATTTTACTTTCGGATCTTGCATTTCTCAAAGTTTGAAACCGATATTTTACTTATAAAAAAAGTTCTTAGGTTCAAAAAATGCACCCAGTTTTAATTTTGTCGAAAATAATTTTTTGCGAAGTTCCTCCTCGAATAAAGTACGTAAACGTAGTTTCTTGTCTTTTCATACATTTTCCAACGTTTCAGCCCGATATTTTATTCACAAAAAAAGTTCTTAAATTCAAACAAAAAATTCGGAAAATTGAAAAAGTGAGGTTGGTAATGTAGGTATTTGAGTGTGTCACATGCCCTTAATAAATCGACTTTAATTTATTTAATGATTTTTATTAAAGTCCAAATCTATTTGGATTAACACTCTTTTTGATTTATAAAATATTCAAATGACCTCAGCTTTATATGATTGTTGAACATTTAGTGAGTGATCTTGCAAATCTGTATCTTTTATTCTTTTCTTTAAGTTTATAATTTTGTTCTAATCTAGGGGTTGAAAATTTGGCAATTCGTTAATTCTTTGATATCGGAATTTCTAAATATCGATTGACTGTTATGGCATTGTTAATATCTATTTCGATATTCATTACCAAATTAACAATCTTGATTTTGTGTATAATTTATATTGTTTTCGTATTATTTATGTTCAGCTGGACACAATTTTTATAACAATTGTCGAAGGTCTTTTTGATTTGTTCGAAAATTTGAATTTAGTTAGCCTTAGTAATCCTAAGAATTTTGTATAAATGAACATTTTCATTTTAATAATAATTGTTCATAATAATTGGCTTTTTGTGATCTCGTGGACGTCGCCTGCATCAGGAGAGCATGAGTTATAGAAAGTTACGCTTGGCATAATTGTTTTCCCGCCAGTCATTATTTCGGTCTTCGCACCTGTGTATCTCTCCTTTAGCCTGTTCGCTGCATACACGACGTTTGCATGTACGGTTTAAGTGTTGGAGAGGCACTCAACTCAGTCACGAGGTGTAATGACTGATTACGCATGAATACTGCGGTAACAGACTCCTTTTTTAAAATTAAGTTGGGTACTCGCAATGTCCATCGTAACAAATAGATAATCAAAATAGTTCAATTTATGAAAATCGCAACATCAACTAAAGATTTACGTTTGAGGTTTTTTTATCTTCAAAATTCATATTATTTAAGATACCCATCTTGAAAAGCTGCATCAATTATTTCGCTGTTTGTCTTCGAAGATTCCTGCCATTCGATAATTTGCACTTTTGACTTCCGCTTTGTGATACTTTTCTGATTGAAAGTGAATTAAATTGTTCGTTGAACGAGAAAATAATTGCAAAATAATCGCGCAAGAATAGATCGGATTATTAGGAGATTTAAATTTTACTTTGAAAAAAATTATAGTTTATTTGTTTTGGGATTGGGTGTTGATAGGACCTAATCCCTAAACGCTTGGTTCTCTGATTTTATTTCACAAATTACTTTTACCTATTGTCGGAAAATAGAAAAAATTTTCAACTAAACATCCTGACCGCAAAACTGCCTTTTTAAAAAATGTATCAAATTAAAAATATTGTCATATACCACTGAATACTTAGTTCTCAGATTTTATTTCACAAATTTGTTGTATTCTGATATGGATATTGAGAAGGTACTTCTTTTTCTTGCGCGACATCAGATACAAGTAATTTGTGAAATAAAATCTGAGAACCAAGTCCTAGGCGGTGAATTAGAATTTTTCTAATGTAAAATATCTTTTAAATGTAATACATTTTTAAAAATATCAGTCGTCCGCTAAAGATATTGAGATGCAACTTTTTTTGCTGTTCAAGATTAAATACAAGTGATTTGTGAAATTAAATTTGAGATCTGAGCATTTAGTGGCACATTAGAGTAGATAAAATTATACCTACGAGTGTGAAGGTGAATAAAAGGTAGTTGTAATAGCGTGATTACCTTGTAAAATAATGTCATTATTTATTAGATTGCTAAAAAATTTATTTTGGTAATTTCTATTATCATTTATAAACTTTGTGAACTTCAGTTACATGTAGCCTAATTGTAATTATACTACATTGTGTATCGAGGGCGGAAAGAAGGCAAAATAGCTTTCCAAAATAGTCTTTACGCCCGCTACATGAAACTTTACACGCGCGACATGAAACTTCTTTCCCGCTACACATTCACTGCACAACGCAAGTGAGAATATGGAGTAAATTATCTCTATTTAAAAAAAAAATTGTATCGCTGGACCCCACAGTCTCCATTCTGCAAACTACGCTATTTCTTCCTTTCACTTTTAATCTAAAATTCGCAAGTACACCAAACATCCTCTATCTGCTTCACATGCTTGTCTTCAAGGAAGGTAGGACAAAAAGTAAGAGAGGAGCGCTATTTTGCCTTCCTTGCGCCTTCGATACAGAATTTACTATTAAAATTTGGTTAAATATTTCTAATTAAAAGCTTCATAACTTTATAATGTTAAATGTAAAACTTTTTAAATTGAACATTCCATAACTACAGATTTAAAAAATTATCTTTTGAAATAGAAAAATATTTTCTTATACAACGCTTTGTTAAAATTTGAGCTTGGAACGAAAATTTCCGGTGAATTTATTGGTGTCACTTTTTCACTGCCTGAGCAAAGCGAGGACATTAATCAGACAAATTAAAAAGCGGCCGTCTGCCGTGTCACGTATGATACTTTTTTCCCGGTTTCGGTAACGTGACCATAGTCGCATGTGAGCAGTATCGGGTGTTCAATCGAGTATTATTAATTAGTAACGGATGCGCGTGTGCAGTTGGCCACGCTAACGCAGCGCTTCTCCATTTTCCTCTCCGGGAGCTATATTACCCCCGGAGGTAGTAATCGAAAAACGACAATGACCGTCCCGCTTCACACGCTCGAAAACCGGCGCTTTTCATGCACGTATTGAAGAAAGGAGTTTGTTTAATTTTTAGCATTTTATTGTACTGAGATATATATTTAAAAAATTGTGTCTTCTATAAATATATTTTTATTATTTTCATTTTATAAAATGTTGGACTCCATTAATTTGGTTGAAGAATGAGTCTAATATTTGACGAAGTGAACTGTATTCGTACAAAATCTTACAGTCAGATCCTTCATGTGTCAAACATAAAATGGAAGTTATTACATTTACATTTTATATTATAGCATTAATATTTTAATAATATTTCAAGACGTTCAAGACGTTCTTTATAATATACATTTAATGCAAAAATTTTTATATTGTATGAATTTTGTTCGATAAAAAAAGTTTGTCAAAGAATTTAAGCCTCATACAGGAGGCTCTTCGACGTTTATACCACATCTACAAGAAAAGTTAGAAAACGCTCGTCGGCTGAAAAGGTAGTAGAGAAAAAAGGGCGGAATCCAATTACTTTCATCGTTTCCCTCCTTCTCGTCCGAATGTCAACAAGTGTTATCTATCTGATTTTTTTAGATACAGTGTAAATTCGTTTCTGACTGGATGCTAGCACAGAAAAAACTAGGGTTACGAAGTGTTGCGGCTCTTCGTTCAAGCAGGGTAATAGTCAGCTGATTACTCCCAACTGAGGTCCGTGGTTGCAGGCCTGTTACTTGCTGCTTCTAGCGAAATCAGCCTCAGATATCTGCGATTCGCCATGGTTTGTTTACCTCAGTTGCAGTTACCCTGCTGGCGGTTACCACACTTCGCATATTACCTGCAACATTTCTACCAGTTTTTTCTGTGAGGAGAGCTCAAGATGGGTGGCCCGACTGTAATGATAAGCCACATTACTGTTTTTTTGTTGATTTTCGATCGTTCAATATGAATTGATGAATAAATTAGGAAAGTCATATGCCCAATCATATAAAAAATAGTCATATACAAAATCATATACCTTGTACATACAAATTCCTTGGGGCCATCCATATACCACGTGCACAATTTTTCACCACTTTTTGACTTTTTATGATTTCTTTACAAAAATTGTCACAATTACACTATTTGAAAATTTATTATCAAAAAGTATTTTCTATTCATGCGTCAACTTTGAATTATGTCGATTAAAAAAAATTTTCTGTACAAAACTGATGATTCAGATATTATAATTGAGCATAACTTCCCTAATCTTCAATGAAGTGTAATATTATTATTATAGATCAACACAATTTTTCTATTGTCGCATCAACTATAAATTATGAGAATGAGAAAATTGTTACTATAAAAATCGATTTTCAAAATATATAAATTACCATAACTTCCCTACTCTTCAATAAAATGTATTAATATTATAGGTCAACCAAATCGTCTCGAACCAAGAAATCTTTTATATTCTTGCATCAGCTTTGAATTATGCTGATGAAAAAAGTTATACTATAAAAAACCGTATTTCCAAATATTATGCATTACCATAGCTTCCTTACTCTTCAATTAAATTTTTTAATGCTATAGGTCAATCGATTCGACTCAAATCAACACATCTTTTCTGTTCTTGCATCAACTTTAAATTATGTTAATGAAAAAAGTTTTACTATAAAAAACCGATTCTCAAAATATATAAATTACAATAACTTCCCTACTGAAACGGTTCAGTATAAAATAAATATTTTATATCTATGAATAACACGCAAAAGAGGGCGAAATAGAAAATAAGTACGCTACTGAGCCACTTGTAAATTCTTGGGCGAAAGAGTTATATAGGTCATATGTACCGCTATACGAAACAGGTGTGGTTGCGTGCGCAATCTATACGATAAGCGGGGATGCGAGGACCCGCGACGACGGGACCTTCGTGATTACCAAGGACCACTCGAATCGCCGGTCTGCGCTCAATGGTTCAAGAGAACACTGCGTTGGGCGTTTGACTCTCCGGATAGCATACGATCGAGGAATTTCGTTTCTATATGGCAGTAGCCGCGCATCAAGCTCAGTTATGAGTTCTTGAGAAGGATTGAGGACAACAGAAAACTCTTTTACAGATTACCAAATGAGGGAATAAATTTTTTTATGGAGAATTACAATAAACTTTTAAAAGCCTGCCACTCTCTGAACCTGTCAGGAAAGAGGTGATTCTGAGTCATGCTAGAGATCCTTTGATCTTTCACTGTTCTTCAACTCGTTCCCATACGAGAGCTCAAGAGTTCTAGCATAATCACTCTGAATTGATTCGTTTGAAATGGCAGTAAGGAGTTTGTGGATATAAACGATGGTGAATTGGTGGTGATGTGGTTATCGATTCTCATAACGTGCTCGTTGGTTTTTCAACCCGTTTCCATACGGCAGCTCAACCAGTGAGAACTGAGGAATCGTAATCACGGTGAATCACCATTGATTAACCAATAATTGTGAAAGAAAAATTCATCACACCTTTAGGAATTAGTAAAATTCCCAGCATAAGGTTATGAATTTTTGTTTATCAAAATAGAAGGGATTTTTAAAAGGTAGAGACTCTTTTTATAAGTTTTTAATCTGAAAACCATTAAAAAATGTATGGTTCAATAACATTAGTTCTAACAAGAGTAAAAGACAAATAGGAAAATGAGATTGCATTCTGGAGGACAAATCTTGCACTTGAATTTGCACGGAATTTCGCCTCATTTGTAGAATCACTAATAATTTGATCCTCAGTTCTTCGCATGGATAGGAAAAATTTGTAGGACATCGTATTGAATATGCGCGTAATCGAGTATTCTATAAGGGTAAATAGGTAAAATGAACCAAACTAATAATTGGTGTGAAATAAATGAAAAGTGAAGAATTGGCCTGTTCAGGCGTGATAATTGGCTTGAATTCACGAAGCTTGAAACCGCAAAACTGCGAAAACGTACGCAATTTATACCTCGCATCTGTGTGCCTGCATCCACGACGCGCATCAGAAAACTTTGAAATAATATTTAAAAAATGAGAACATTTCAATTAAGGGCTATCTTAGATCCAGAGCTTGAGGATAATTATATTTCGAGAAAATTCTTGGTTGAAAACTACTTTAAAATTAAGGGGCTAAAACTTGAAAAGAGTGAAGTTTCTTTTAATGCAAATTGGGAACCTCAATTAACCGATAAATTTTCTTTTAATATTCTCGTTGCTAATAATTCAATTCGTTTCAGGTTTATCGTCCTCTCAAGATTGGAACCGACGTGCATACTCGGGGCCAATTTCTTGAACAGGGCACAGCAAATTGTCGAGCAATCCGATTTCTCGTGAACTATACTCACGAGAGGGAAAACTCGATACAGCTAAATCTAGAAGTAAAACAGAAAAATTTAACTTTAAAAATTGTCCTTATAAGGACTGAGGTGTCAAAAGAATGGATTTAAAGCTCTCACATGAAAAAAATGTCACAATTTAAAAATTCTCAAGATTTTTGAATGATTTCTCATGATAATTAAAATGTCAGATATGAATAACGTTACACTACTCTTCAATAACATGTATTGATATTATAGGTAATTCGATTCGTCTGGAACCAATGAATCTTTTATATTCTTGCATCAACTTTGAATTATGCTAATGAAAAAAGTTTTACTATAAAAAACCGATTTTTGAAATATTATTGAGTGCTTTAAAAAAATGCAATAAATATTTTTAGAAACCCTTTGGTCTGTTTCGAAATATCAGTGAGGAAAATAAGCTCTCCAAATTTCATAAATTCATCTGCAACCGTTTGCTAGTTATCGTTTTCACAAAAAAGCGTGACATCCATACACACATCCACACACACACACACACATCCGGATAATTGCTTAGAACATTGTATTAAACATTTTTAAATTAGGGAGGTTTTAATTAAATGAATTCAAAAATTATGGAAAATGTTACCATTACAAAACTTCCTCTATGAGGAAGCAAAAATTCGACATTTTTTATCCAAAACCTTTGACAACTAAAAACTTTCAAACTCGACTCGACTCAAAACCTAACAAGGCCGAGTTGACTCGTTCAAACTTCGAGTTTGAAGTTTTTTTTAACCCTCACTTGTATGTATGATGTGCAACTTTAAAGTTGTAAATGAGCGATGTTGGGTATTCGAAAGTTAGGTTCTTAAAGTTGTAAGTCGATGAAGAATTCAAAGTTGTATGCAGCTTGAAAAATATAGAAAATTCTAAAACATTTTTGAAAATAATGTTCGAGGTCCTTTAAAAAAAAAATTCAAATCAAATGTATGCAGACGGCCTTTCAAACGGAAAATACATATTATTTTGTGTTTATTTTGAATGGTATGTCTTAATATAAATTTAATCGATGATACATGTGTGTGTATGTATGTATATATATATATATATATATATATATATCTTTTTTTAATTTTTAAATAGGCTGAAAGAACTTCACAAGATTGCAAGTCAGGAGCGAAAACTAATGTTACAAAAACAGCGAGATATGTTCAATCCTGAAATGTTGACAAAAAATATTTTAACGAAACTCAAAAGAAGTGCAGATAGTCAATCTCCTCGACGTTTATCAGGGCCAATGAAAGGTTACGATATCCGTAGCAACAGTTCTATGAGTTCATTAGTTGATTCTGACAAATCTCAAGTAGATCGTTCACAAGTCGACCTGAAACTTCAAGCGTTTAATATTGGTTCAAAAAAAGAAGCTGAACATTATTTAAGACTGAATTTTGATGCTCTTACAACAGAGGTATAATTATTATTTTATTTTATATTTTCAAATTCGCTTAGGCTTCCATATTTACGTATTGAATTAATAATCAATCATTTTCAGAAATCAGGCAACAGCAAGATTGAAACTGTCAACGGTGGAAAAGATAGCGCATCAGCTAGTTTTTGTAAACCTAATATGATAAAAGCTGTTAAAAAAAACAAATATATTACATCTCGGAAATTTGAAGAAAAAATGCCAAGGGCCGATATTGTGCGTCAAATTGAATTACATTCTCAATTGAAACAAGGTTCCATTGTTGATTTACCTGAACAGAATCAGGAAACGAAGAATGTTGGCTTGACCGATGATATTAGGTCCAAAGAAAAACAAAGATCTGCACCTATAGACGAAATTTTGCAAATTAATTGTGAAGACTCAAAAAATGTCGAAAAGTCGCTATTAGTAGGAAAAGATGCCTTAAAGAAGTTTCATTACGTTTCTGATACCAAGTCTGGTTCCAAAAGGAAGGGATCTAAAAGTCACAAAACAAAGCCGACATCTGATGTACTTATGGAAAATTTTTTAAGATCAAAGAGTGACAGGCAAGCTTGGGAAGAGGTAACTGGACATCATAATAAACGATCAAAACTAGAAGAAGACCAATCGGACGATAATTACCAAAATTCAGTTTTGGAAGAGCTAGACTTCAATGAAAGTCAAAGCTCTTTACGAGCCCTATTGAAGCACTCAAAAGCAGTAAAAGATAAAAATTATCAACTTTTAAGAGATTTTACTAGTGATCGTGAAAGGAACGAAAAGATTAAAGCCTTCGAAGCACTTGATAATAAGGATAGACGATTGGAAAACTGTTCTCAAATTGAAGATAAAGACAGTCCAAATATGGGCAATATATCAACTAGATCGCATGTTAGCACATTAACGATTTCCCATCACAGTTCTGGTGATAGCGAAAAAAATTACTCTAGATCTGTTGTGATCAGTTCACAAAATCATCGCTTTAAAACATCCAAGAAACTCGAACAGTAAGTATTTTATATTTTCTTAAACACTTGTACTCGTAATATAATGGAGTGGTTGGGTGCATTAACTGTGTCCTTTCATTTTTAGAACTCTCTTATTACATTCTCTTCTGAACGAAAAGGTATTAGTTTCGCGTAAAAATTGACTTTCGCAGAGTTTATAAAATCTCAATTTTTTCAGACTCACTGATTAAGAAAATATGGTTTACCCATAGAATTTTTTAGCCAAACTATGTAAGATACAATAAAATATTTACAAACAAAATTTTTTGGGAATTGTCGTCCCATGCTACCGTCATAGCCTTGACGCTTAAAATATTATATATGCACTAATGGCGGAAATTATCTACATGCTTGTTTTTTGAGTTTTTACTGAAGTTTGTTAATTTTTAAAATAAGAACATAAAAAAAATTGTCCGCGTATTACCGCGGAAGGTGATAAAATTCTCCATCTAATAAGCCCAAGTTAAAGTAAAAATATCAGTTTTATACAAGAATATTTTGAAAAAAGCCAAATTTCGATGTTTTTGAACAAATTAAATGAATCTGGAAATAACTAACGTTTTTTAAATCTCTTGTCCTTATTTTTAAGGTAAGTCTCCATAGTATTTTTACAAATTGTTAATATATTTTTAGAATTTTTTCCCTAGATACTGCCCTAGTTATCAAACTTTGTGTAAAAAAGTCGCAACATTTATTATTTTGTCTTTATAATATGAGGCGCATGCATATCCCCAAATTCCATTTTACCTATGTTTTATTGGACCGAAAATCAAGTTGCCGAATAGCGATTTGTCATCATTTTTATTTTTTTATTTTTCACCTGAGATAACCTTTATTAGTCCTATCATTAATCGTAATTTCTATAATTCCGAATCCTCGTTCGGCATAATTTTTATATTTTCGAATTCCTACTCACAAGAAGATTTATTTATCCTAATTCTCACTTTATCTAATTTCTGTTCTTCCGAGTTTGTATTTGACATAATTGTCATTTTCCCGAATTTTCGTACAACCCAAGATTTATTTGCACGAATTTCTATTGGTCATATTTTACATTTATCCAAATTGTCATTCGACATAACAGAAATTGATTTGTTACAGACCTTCCGGCATAAAATAAAAGCGCGAAATGCAAAATCAGACAATCAGAATTTTTTATTTGAATTTCGCGCCTTTATTTTAGGCCGGATAGGCTGTAGGACAGATTAAATTTCTATTACATGACAATTCGATGAAGTGGAAATTATGACAAATGGTTATGTGGTTATTTAGTAATGATATTTCATGTGGTTATTTGAAGAAGAAAAAATTATGTTAAATGGTTATTCGCTTAAATGTACAATATGAATAGATCGAAATTCGTGCAATGAATATTAGGATATGTGGAAATTCGGAAAGTTGACAATTGAAGGGACGGATCGAAGAATGGGACGTGCGCTGGATCGCTGAGGAAACAGTTGCCGTTACTGCAAAGATTGTGCATGAAAAATGTTGCAAATTTTACACACTTCTTTCAAATAAATTAATTTATTTTTTTGTAGTATCTTTTTAAAGCTTGGACATTTCATCTTCAATTTGGGCTTACTAGACACCGAATTTTATAACCATTTAGTGCTATTAAAAGAAAAAAAGTTCAGGTTGATATTATAAAAATTAAGGCACTTGAGCAACAGTTCAGAAAATAGGTGTCTAGACCATTTCCGCTGGCATCATAGATTTTTTAAAGAAAACGGTATCCTAACTATACGAATGACGAAAAAAGTCTAGACTAAAGTGATTTTTATTAAGAATTATTTCATTTGAAAATATCGTGTATAAATGAAGTGCTTTGTCCCCTGGTTTAAATTAAAATCTTTGATTAGTTTTCCTGAACATTCTATAGATCCATTCAAATTTCTATTACGGTTTAATAACTTTTAAAATCATTCCGGACTTTCAGAAAAATAGTTTTCTCATTTTAAATTCTTTAAATAAATTTAGAATGAAACATTTACCCTTGTCGACCAAATTCGCAACAACTACGTCAACGGAAATTTTTACGTATGTTTTGAGGATAAAAGGTTACACTGTAAAAAAAGTTTATTACATGGTATTACGATGGAAATTATTTGACCCCTGCAATGCGTAGTAAATTGACGAATGTCAGCGTGAATAAACGTCGCACCATTCTAACCAAAATCTTTCCAATTTTATCATACATATATACATGGTAGTGTATAATTGATACATATAGTTTACGTAATTTGAAGACCTAATCCCCCTGGATGTACTATTTTTCCAATATTGATAATTTTGTTCCACGCTTATGCCATGTGTCTATCCTGTGGCTTTTTGACTTCAGGGACCCCATCAATGGAACTAACATGCAGCTTGTAACTTTACGAACTTATACCAACTAATTTTACATCTCGTCTATTTAAATCACACAAAAACGTGTAAATTTTCTTTTATGCGTAAATTCATAGTCTGATGTAAATTCATAGTCTGATGTAAAATTAATGCTCTATCTACATTTACGACGTTTTACAGGGGTCAAATAATTTCCACCATAACGCACTGCAATTTTACATGTCGACTGCCAAAGCACCGAAGTTACTATAAGCATAACTTTTTTACAGTGTAGATTATATGTTTTAACTTTATTTCTCTTTAAAAAGTGCGGAGAAATGATGCTCAAAGTTGCTGAATGGTTTTGGAAGCAATTGTCATAATAAAATCCTTTGAAAAATACGTAAATGTGTTTTGTACCATGTAAACTTCAACTATATCTCCCTGGGTTTATTATTTAATTAATATTCTACACTTCCAACCTCGGCCAAATGCAGCCAATTAAAATCCTCAATACAAAAGCTATTTAAGAAATATGGTGCATTTCCTTAGCATCTGCTACTTAAAGACGTAAAATATAAATACTGTGATAATAAAAGTTTAGCAAAAAAATGTGTATAATTCGTAATGTTTTACACACACATAGAGCGACATATTTTATGAATTGTATTCTGTTTAGTACTATCATATTAAATGTATACGTTTCACAGATCTTATGTCTTGAAATAAAATTATATAAACGTTCCTAAAAATACAACATTACAATTAATTTCATTCTAAATGTGAAACACCCGAAGTAATTTATGTCCACATTTAAACTAAAATGGGAGCTTAAAAAATAACCCCTGGACGTTATTTGATACCACTAGTCCTCATTACAGATTAAATATCATTCTTAAGCATCCTGTCACAGCCATATATTATAATTAGCAGCTTATTAACTCGAAGCTTATTTATGTTGAAATGCGAAGTTGATTTGAAATACATATTAAAAATTAAAAATTGCACATTATTGTTAAAAATATTAATATTCTTATTGCCGTTATTGTTGATAGTGGCTATCTGCATTATAGAACTTTGCTTTAGCTAGGATATACTTGAAGTTTTGTCATAAGAATTTGATTTCTTGTTTATTAGTAATTTTTCATTGTTTTTAAACTGTGTAGTAGGGTCCCTAACGATTCTTTAATTTTTGTTTATTGTTGTTCACTAAGTACTTAATCAATAAGATTAACTTCAAATAACCTCTGAATAATATAATGTGTAGAATTTTAAATGCACGTGAAGCTGCACTTGCATCGCGCAGAACTTGTGTGGAAGAGTGGATCGCTTGGCATACTAGACTACGCGAAGAAGAAAATCGTGTAGCACGTATGGAACAGACTGCTTACAAACTCGTTAACGCTGCCTCGAAAGCTCTGTCGTATCAAGGTCAGTATTTTCCATTTAACATTAATTAGCTTTTCATTTGTTTAAAAACCCGCCTACAGATGTTGTATTTTCTAAGATAAACTTTTAAAAATGTATAAAAATTATTACAAAGAAATGATTTGTGAAAAGTATTCCATAGTGTTTTTGGTGTTGCATTCTTTTTTGCCGCTCATGTTAAAAAGGTTGGAAATATCTTTCTCATAACTTTCTTAGTATTCATTAAAGAAATGACACTTTCCACTTCAGAAATATCAATCCTGGCAGCCATCTCATCGATTTTAATGAAAGTTGGTGTTGTTGTAGTACTTTATGGGTAATGTTTTTGGGCTAAAGGATTTTAAAAATTTTGAAAATTCTGGGAGCTGGGCCATTTTGAAAGGGTCTAGCCGGATAAGATAGTCGAATCTGCCTTGTAGGGAACCTCTATAACTAAATACATCCTCATATTCGGCATGTACAGAAACCCCTTTTCCTAGATTTTAAGACCCCTAGATCCCCATGGGGCAACATGGGACACCATTGAGTGCTGCGAGTTTTTTTGTGATATCTCGGTCAATTTTTGAGCTAGGAAAAATAATAAAAGCAAATTGTAGGGTTTTTCAAGCCCTATAAACCTATGTAGCCAAAAAAATGTTTGGCGCGAAATTCAAATTTTTACAGCCGTTTGAAAACTTCAAAAATTTTTATTTCGGAAACAAAGACCGACTCCTCGCTAAAAAAAATTATGTCATGTATTTTTGGCTCAAAAATTCCTGTGATTTTTTTCAGATTTTTAAAAGTGGTGGAACGACCTTAAAAAAATAGAAACCACTAAAAACCACGTTTTTTGCCTCTAGCTCTTTCTACATAATTCCTACGATGAAACCAATCACACCATCGTATTCTACGTAAAAAAATACAACGAAAACATGTATTCATTTTTTGAAAATAATTTTTGGCAGCCCTTCAAAAATTCAGCAAATAAAAACGACGAGCCCGGCTCACATGCAGTGCAGACATTCCAGATTTTTACATCTTCCAATTGCAAGGGAAACCCAACGTAGAATACAATGGCGCAATCAGTTTCATCATAAAAATTATCCAGAAAGCGTCAGAAGCGAAAAACTACAGAAAAGTTCGGTTTTTGGACACTTAACGCTTTATAAAAAAATATTACACAGGAGAGATTGGGATGGACTTTGGTTTGGACAAGTGTGCCAAAATTCATTTGAGGAAAGGAAAGATTACTGGCGTTCCCAAGGACCCTGAGCTTGTGGATATAAGTGTTATTAGACATCTTAACACTGGAGAGACCTATACATACCTGGGCGAGCCTCAAAGCCGCATTCAGGACGTAACATCAGTGAAGGAGTCTCTCCGAAGCAGATACAAGCATCTTCTTCGACAGATTTGGTCTTCCAATCTGTCGGCGTTGAACAAGGTATCTGCGACTAACATGCTTGCCGTCCCGGTTCTGCTCTACTCCTTTGGGGTGGTTCAATGGACGAATAGCGAGCTTAAGGCGCTTGATGTCACCACGCGTAAGATCATGCATATGCATAAAAGCTTGCATATCAATTCGTCAGTTCCGCGATTATACATTACACGCCGCCAAGGCGGACGCGGACTTCTTAATCTCCAATGTCTGCATAACCGAATTGTTTTAAGTACAACTTACATCGTTGCGAATGGCAGAGATCCTCTCCTAAAGATGGTCAGAAACCACGAGATGATTGGCGAAGGAGCGTTCCTTTACAAAGCCGCGGAGCAAGCTGCCGAGACCCTTGGCCTGAATTTCAACATCAGAAGAGAAGAAAGTGCATTACTCCATCGAGATGCTTCACGTCTAAAAGCCGAAGTAAAGAAAGCAGAGGTTAGTAAATTTCACCAAGAGCTACTCGACAAGCATATTCACGGAAACTTTCACAAAAATGTAGAAAAACAGTCCTTGTCAAAGGAGCAAACTTTTGCTTTCCTCAAATCATCAGGGCTGAATTCAGGTACAGAGGGCTTTATTTTCGCATGCCAGGACGGTGTAATCTCCACCTTAGCATACCGCGCCCGCCTTTTATGTCAAGAAGTTCCCAGTGATAGGTGCAGAGCGTGTCATGCACACGCTGAGTACCTAGAACACATACTATCGGGGTGTCCGACCCACGCAGGAACAACGTATATCTATAGACATAATGCGGCCCTAAGAGTACTTCATTACCACCTTTGTCGCTCTTACGGTGTTGGTCGCGACCCTGCCCTGCCGAACGCTCCAAGGGATATAGAGTCAATTGTCCGAAACGAGAAGTGCCAGATTTTCTGGAACTACGATTTTCGGGCAGCAGTCTCCGTTGCGCACTCGAGGCCTGACATTGTTCTCCAAGACTTCGAGAAACGAACGATATTCGTGATCGAATTCTCGGCTCCGTCCGAATACAACATCACTGCAAAGGAAAAAGAGGAGAGGTATCAAGACCTTAAAAGAGAGCTGCAACGACTGTACCCAAAATATTCGGTACGAGTAATTGTCCTTGTGATAGGTACTCTCGGAGGTGCTAAATTATCACTGGTTCGTAACCTTAAAGCCATACCCGCGTGCCAAAAATATGCCAAGGCACTTGCGAGATGGATGCAGAAAGCTGTCATCCTTGGGTCGCTTCGTGTCCTCAAGACACACGAGGGTTTCGCCGGCCTGTCGTTGTGATTTCGTCGTGCCCTGTGATCACCCATCTCACGGATGTGAGACGTGGCCATAGGTGTATTTTACCGCGGTTCTACGGGAGCTATTGACATTTTTTTTTTTTTAG
>CAKNXH010059682.1:108381-137229 GCA_932178445.1 Andricus quercusramuli | reverse complement strand
TATATATATATATATATGCATATATGCATATATGTATAGACCGTACGTTGTCACCTCCGCGTAGTTGACTGTACGTTCTCGACTCCTCTATTTTCCGTAAATATATTAAATAATTCATATGCATATATACGTTAAGGGAAGGCTTTCTGATCAGGTTTCTCAAAAGAGGGGTAACAATTTTTCATTCTGAAATTTATATATATTTGTGATATTGGAGGTATGGAGTGAAACCCTCTATATATAAGGAAGCGCGTTAGACTCTATACGTACTCACCTCAAGCGTAAATTCGTTTTTGGCGCTAATTATGAACTTTTTGCAGTTTTTAAATTGGAAATTGCTTCCGAAACATAAATTGATGATGAGTGCTAGAAAGTTGCGGTTTTTTCTAAAATTTTTGACCTTTTGTCCAATTTGTAATAAAAGTGAATTAAAAATTCATGCAAGTTATCAAAAATTATTGTTCGAACAATTTATTATTATTGCTCATAATATTCTCTTTGCTCAATGGTAAAAAGTTGCGGTTTTCTTCTGAATTTTTTTAACTAATTTTTCCACCTGGAGTGACCTACTAATTATTTGAGTAGAGCAAAAATAATTGTTCAAACAAATTATTGTTGTTTGTAACTATATTTATATGAATGCCAGATAGTTGCGGTTTTCTTCTACATTTTTTGACTTTTTGTTCACTTTACACTTAGTGAGGTAATAGTTGATGCAAGTTAACAAACATACAATAAACAAGACTTTATTATGCTATAAAGTTGCGTTTCTCTGAAATTTTTGGTTTTGCTTCAACAGAAGCGACAAAAAAACAAATATTGGAATGATTGGGAGTAGGTGTGAGGTCTAGGTCTTTAAATGACTTGTTGTCTCGTCGGTGTCAATATACAATTGAGGGTGGTCAACATTTTTTTATTTCTCGAAAGTACCCCGCAGAATTTGTACAGAAATTGGCTTCCGGCTAATTTGTTTGTAATTGAGGGAAAATGTAGTTCATGTCATGGTGAACAAAAGTCTCAATGACCACAACTGTAAAAAATGAGGTTTTCGTGCTGTAATTGCGGTTCAAATATCACTATGTGTGGATTCGAAAAGGGCCAATTTTTAGAGTGTATGACATTTTTCTCTCTAGGTACCTGAGAAGATTAGCTCCAGTTAAGCCAAAAATATATGCGCAGTAATCCTTGGTAGGTCGTCGGCATGTGCAGTTGGTCATGGTGGCTCGTAGGCATGCGCAGTGGATCATGATGTGCTGTAGACTCATGGTCTGAACTATGGTGCAGGCCACAATCACAGCCATAAATGTAGGTATTCATATTATAAAGAGAGTTTTATTTTTAAAGTCGCTCCTCAATAATTTTTCAGGAAAGCGTTTTATGCTAAAAAGATCCAGACAAAAGTTGTAGGGTTTGCAGGGAGGCATGCGATGGTGACCTTGACTTTGACCTTGGCCTTTATTCTTGAGACTTGTTTGACGGTTAACTTGAATTTTTTTAATAGAAGCTCCCTTTTTAACACCGGAAATGTAACACTAGTGCGAGAAATTCTGCATTCTATACCTCTATTTTATTGTCGCCAACTCATATACCTGGGGTGTAAAGGTCATGTAGGGATCATACAGGTTACTAATTGAAAAAATTGTAAAAAACTATAGCAAACGTTTAAAAGAAATTCTAATTACATTCATTAAAATGAAGTACTTGCGATAAATGCATTTACTATTGCCGTCATTCAGTCGCTACAGATTTTAGATGTAGCCTCCAGGGTCCACGACGAGGACGTAGAAGGTTGGATTTTGAAACCCCACACTGTCCAGCCAATCAAGGCAAGACGGGTTGCCCAGTCGATGAAGACAAGGCGCTGTTTCCCAACCTATTAAGGCAAGACGGGTTGCCCAGTCGGTTAAGACAAGGCGCTGTTGCCCAGCCAATTAAGGCAAGACGGGTTGCCCAGTCGGTGAAGACAAGGCCCTGTTGCCCAGCCTATTAAGGCACGACGGGGTGCCCAGCCGGTTAAGACAAGACGCCGTTGCCCAGCCGATTAAGGCTAGACGGGTTGCCCAGTCGGTTAAGACAAGGCGCTATTGCCCAGCCAATTAAGGCAAGACGGGTTGGCCCAGTCGGTGAAGACAAGGCGCTGTTGTCAATCCAATTAAGGCAAGGCGGGTTGCTCAGTCGGTTAAGACAAGGCGCTGTTGCCCAGCCAATTAGGGCAATATGGGTTGCCCAGTCGGTTAAGACAAGGCGCTGTTGCCCAGCAACACATCCCTACATGACCTTTACACCCCAGGGATATGAGTTTGCGAAAATAAAATAGAGGTATAGAACGCAGAATTTCTCGCACTAGTGTTACATTTCCGGTGTTAAAAAGGGAGCTTCTATTCAAAAAATTCAAGTTTACCGTGAAACAAGTCTCAAGAATAAAGGCCAAGGTTAAAGTCAAGGTCACTATCGTATGCCGCCCTGCAAACCCTACAACTTTTGACTCGATCTTTTTAGCATAAAACGCTTTCCTGAAAAATTATTGAGGTGCGACGTTGAAAATAAAACTCTCTTTATAATATAAATACCTACATTTATGGCTGTGAATGTGGCCTGCACCATAGTTCAAACCATGATTGTGACGGTTACATATAGCGCATAAATTCAACCAGCAATAACCTATTGCGCACGTCTACAGACCGCACCATAACCCACTGCGCAAGTCTACAGCACATCATGATCCACTGCGCATGTCTACGAGCCACCATGACCAACGGCACATGCCGACGACCTACCAAGGATTACTGCGCCTATATTTTTGACTTAACTGGAGCTAATCTCCTGAGGTATCTAGAGAGAAAAATGTCATACACTCTAAAAATTGGCCCTTTTCGAATCCACGCGTAGTGATATTTGAACCCCAATTACACCTCGAAAACCTTATTTTTTACAGTTGTGGTCTTTGAGACTTTTGATAACCATGACATGAAATACATTTTCCCTCAATTACAAACAAATTAGCCGAAAGCCAATTTCTGTACAAATTCTGCGGGGTTCTTTCCATATACATCGCACGGAAATTTGTTTGAATTGTCTGTTTGAAAAGTCTGTTTTATAGGGTTTCAAAAAAAACTTAAGTAAAAAAAGGGGTTTTGCGTGTTTTTAGCGCTAATTATGATTTTTTGGGTTTTTTAAAATGCAAATTGTGTCTAATACATAACTGTAACTGTAACTGTAATGCATAACGAACATGGCTGCTCGATCAATTTATTATTATTGTTAATAATATTCTTTTAAAACAATGCTAGGAAATTGCAGAGTTTGTACTTAACTTTTCACTTTGTGTTCAATTTTCAATTAAAGTTAACCCATTAGCGCCTGAATTAATTTAGGTTTTCAGAATTTCAGTTTTTTTATATGACTAACACTTTAGGTCTACCTGAGTACGAAATGACCATTGGTTGTTGAAAATTCCGTGGGGAATCCCCGTGAGCTTGCTTGACAAGCTTTAGGTTAGTTCGTGCGGTTGCGACACACAGGCGACAATTGACGCGCAAATTTCAAACAACGTCAAAGTGATGCCATATGGCATCGCTAGGCGCTAATGGGTTGTCAAATCAAAATCTTTCTTGAGTTGGTGTTGTCTAAAATCCTTTGGAAAAAAAAAAACATATTTCTTGTGCAAATGATTCTGTGACTTGAGCATGCACAGCCTGCACGACTGGAAATGAATTCGGCCAACTAAAATAATAATAATACAATATTACATAAATATTAAAAAAGTTAATTCAGTTTCACTATCAAATATTTTTAAGTTGCAAATTTCCATATTATAAGCCTTGATAGTCAGTTTTAAATGTAATAATTTTAGATTTGAATATGATGAGTTGTATGGTTTCAATGTTAAATACAAAAATTTTCTGTTTTTTTTTTTTTAAATTTTTGAACTCTTAGATTCGTAATAAAACAACTTAAAATTAAATATTGAACACTTAAAATTCAACTGAAAGAAAAACACAATTTGAAAATTAAAAGCCTTAAATGCTACATTTTAAAAAATTGGAAGCATAGCGATCTTTTTTTGCATCATATTTTAAAATGTTCAACGTTATAATATTTTAATCTTTTAGTTGAAGATTTCCACGAATGAATCATTCAAAAAAGATTTGATTAGAAGATTAAAAGATGAATAATGATTCTGAATGAAGTGTTAAAAGTTCCACGATTCATATTTAAAAATTTTTAAATTATATTTTGCTTAAAATCAAAACAGATACAAGTAGTTTGATATGAAAAGTTCATGTTGAACGCTCTATTTTCGATTTTCCTCTTTCACCAGTATTAATTTTCCAATTAAAATTGAAATATTGAAACTTCAAAAAGTACGATTGACAGTTTGCAAAATGTTAATTTTTAAACGATTTTAATGTGCTTGAAATAATTTAAAATGCAAAGGGGAAGAATATAAAAACGTTCTGAAATAGCGCTTCTAGGTAATTAAAAATTGGTTCAGTTTTGAACGAAGTTGAGATTTGCTTAATTTTCAACGCTTACTAACAATTAAAATTCTGAAATTTGAGAAGCATTGACTTTGAAAAATTCAGTTTTCAGTTTCAAATTGTAGAATTGTAATCAAATCTGATTTTAAATTCTTGATATTCTAAAGTTTTCAATTCTAAATTATTAAAATTTGAACGCCTCGAATTATAAATAACACAACTTGGATTTAGTTGAATGTTATATTATCCGATTTCCAGAACTTTTAATCTGAGATTGTTAAATTTTAAACAGTCTTGAATTGTTCTGTTTTCGAAATTTCAATCTGAAATCTTTCAATTTCGAGATTCTTCAATTAAAAATAAAATTGTTCAATTATGAACGCTTTGAAGCAGTGCTGATACAACAAAAACTCCTTTCTAATGAAACTGTCCAATTTTAAAAATGTTCTTTCAAAGTTTTCCTATTTTGAGAGCATCTGATGAAAAATTTTTCAACTTAAAGTTATTCAATTTTAAACGCTTTTATTAAGACGTGATACAAGTTAAATTCTTTTCTATTACATTAGAAATATTGTGCTTTTGTCCAGATTTTACCTAGGTCATCTAAAATTGTTTTATTTTGAACGTTTTCAATTAACCCGTGGTAGGCACACTCCTTTGACGCACTCTCTATAGGCACACTGATGCGACTCGGGATTTTCCGTTTTTGAAGTTCGTTAGCACCATGAAAATTATAGATAATTTCAAAAGTGAATATGCCTTCCCATGTGAAATTTGAATTCATTTCCCTTTGAATTCGACAAAATTGAAATTTGCTTTGGTGCGAATTCGCACCAGTGTGCCTACCATGGGTTAAGAATCGTTGAATATATACCTTTTTTAAATTCCACATGCTTTTACTTTGGAATTATTAATTATTGTTGCAAATATGTATAATTTCCAGATAGAAGCCTCAATAATTCTCGATATATTTCAACTGGAATATCACTTAAAAATTAATTATCTCACATTGAAAGAGTGTTAAAATCAGCAATTTGATGAAAATGTAATTTTCTTTATTACTAAAAATATATCATCCATCATTCAATTTTATAGTATACAATGAAATAGAAAGAAATGAGAAATTGATATCTGAATATTTAACTATGGGACGATGATCTACAAATATTAGGGGGTTAAACCTATGTATTAAAAAAATTTTATTTAGTTAGAAATTAAATTGAAATTTTTTTTTCAAATTAATTTAAATTAAATAAATTTATATTAAATTAACTAAATTTTAGAAATTTAAAGTTTGAAACGGATTATACTGTTGGAACTCGATTTTAGCAAAACAATGGGTACCCAATAGGGCTGTTGTTTTTCCTTGTGGAACGTGCAATATTTCAGTTGCAGCTTATGGCGAGGGGAAGGGTTCCGGCATGCAGGCGACATTGCCACCTCAGGTAGTGCACCTGTCTTTTCAAAAGTGTCTAAATTTCTGGGACACGATGGCGACGAAATTATACCTACTTCTTCAAATCATCTTCAATCTTACTGGAATTTGTGAGAGTTTGTTATAAATCCGAACCTATTCATTTCTATTCATTACTTTTTACGGTAAGCTGGATAAATAGTAAAATTCTTTCCCAATTCCCCAGTAGGGTGGGTCAAAAATGAATACTTTTGGAATTTCATATCGCTACAACGCGTAAAAGTAGCGTGTTGGGGTTCTCAAAAAGCATATTTAATTTTAAATCGATCCACGTGCAACTTGGTTACCCGTGCTTGAAAAAAGGGTAAAAATTTTTTCAATTTTTTGCAGGTTTGTGAATAAAAGAATTTTTGGGGTACTTGAAAACTTTCCAGTTTCAAAAATGTACCAGAGGTTTTCTCAGAAAAATCAAGAAGACGCAATTTCTACCCATTTTCGAGAAAAATGCATTTCGAAAATTGCAAAACGGATGGTCATCGAGCCGGTGTAGAAGTATATCGAAGAGTCGGTAGCTCCCTGGTAGAGCGCTCGGCTGATGGCCGCAAGGTTGCGCGTTCGATTATCGCTATCCATACTTTTTTTTATTCATTACAATGCTTGTTTATTTAATTTTTGAATAACATTTGATAAAATTATACCATTTAATGATTATTTACTCCTTATTTTCAATGAGAACTCTGTTAATCGTATTTTTAATACCACTCGTTTGGACAATTGTGCATTTTGTTAAAATTCTTTATAATTTAATAGTTTCTAGTATCTATATTATTGAATTAAAGGTGGAACGAAGAATCAGGAGTGTCTTGTAAGTGTATTTTTTCACTTTGTTCTTACTTTAATTCAATAATATAGATACTGGAAACTATTGAAGAATAAATAATTTTAATAAAATGCACAATTTTGCAAACGAGTGGTAATAAAAATACTATTAACAGAGTTTTTATTGAAAATAAGGAATAAATAATCATTAAATGGTATAATTCTATCAAATGTTATTCAAAAATAGAATAAACAAGCATTTTGATGAATACAACAAAAGTATGGATAGTGAGAATCGACCGCGCAACCTTCCGGCTATCAGCCGAGCGCCCTACCAGGGAGCTACCGACGATTCGAAATACTTCTACACCGGCTAGATGACCATCCGTTCGAAATTCATTTTTCTCGAAAATGGTTGAAAATTGCGTCTTCTTGATTTTTCTCAGAAAACCTCTGGTACGTGCCTTTCATTGAGGAGAGCATCAATTCAAACAAAAACAAATCAGACCTAAAGGTCCCCTTGTTAGTACGATTTTCTAAATGTTTGTAATTTTTCCCTAGTTCACAAAAGTAACTAATTTGTATAATTGCAATTTTATTAATATTGCCAGCCGAGCAACGTTTTGCAAATTTGATCATTTTTAGATCACGATATTTCCAACATTTGCTACCATCGCAATTTTCGCTGAAATTTTAGGAGTTGAATTGCGAAAAATGTAACAATAATTTAAAAACCTATAATTTGCGTCATGTATTTAACTTTGCAAATCATACAATAGTCTCTTCTCAATGGATAGAAGCAGAAACAACATTTTTCAAAACCTTTGCTATTTTCATTAGGAGTAATTACCAAATATGAATTTGCTTATAATTAATAACGTTACCGCATCACAAACGTTTTGCAAATTTGATACAGGATAGAGACTGAGTTTATAATTACTCACTCAAGTTTGCAAAATGTTTGGAATGTTCGTGGAGCAATGGGGGCCAATTTTGCAATTTAATTTCCTCGCGCAAATTGCCGACCGATCACGTTTTGCAAAATTCCATTTAATGTTCAACATATGAAAAAACAAATATACAATTTTCTTGAAGACCTTCGGAATTTTGTTAATTGATTAGCTATTTGCACTGGTCTACTTGGCGATTTTTTTTCTAGTACACTTTTCTCACTGGAAAATTCTCAGGTATATCGAAAAAATCTCTTCCTATTTTCAAACCCATTAAAAGATTTTCTGAAAACTGGGGTGAATTAGTTAGGAATTATTTCTCAGAAAAATTATTGACTGAAATCCGAAAAAAATTATGAACTTTTTTCTGACCTTCAGGTATGTAAAACAAAATTAAAATTCAAGAAAATTTAAAAACTCTGTAAACAAGAAATTTTTTTAAACTTTTTTTTGAGCGCAGGTAACCAAGCTGGCATTGCAACTTATTCTAAATCAATTATACCTTTTTAGAATATCAATACGCTACTTTACATGTGACAAATGAGTTGATGAAAAGTGACAATTACAATATTTTATACACGTCCTAATTAATTTGAAAAAAAAATCAACAAGTGACTTGTTTCTAATCAAAATGATGAATTTTCAACAAACAAGATTAATGTTAAAACCAAGAGAACGAATTTTTAAGAAAATACATGAGTTTGCTACCAAATAGTTGAATCATAAACTTATAAGGGCTACATTTTTAACCAAAAGTGGAATAATTATATTTCCAGCTAAAAAAATTAAGTTAAAAAAAAAGAATTTCCAACAAAATACTTACATTTGCAAAAAATAGTTTACTTCCAACAAAAAATATAATTTTTTAACATAAAAGTTAATTTATGACCAATTAGCAGGATTTTTAACTGATAAGAGATACATTTGCAGCCAAAAATGGAGTGAAACTTTTTAGATGAAAAAACAAAATTTCCACAAAAACAAAAGAATTTCTAAAAAAAATAGTTATTTTGAAATGAGTTGTTTCATTTTCAACCAAAAATATTAATTCTCAACGAGAAAGTTAATTTACGGCCAGATGATTGAATTTTCAACCAAAAAAAGATAAATTCGAATTTTCGACAAAATAGTTGCATCCTCAAACAAAATGATGATTTTTTAACGAACAAGAATAATGTTATGACTAAAAAGACGAATTTTAGAAAAAAATTAATTTACGACCAAAAAGTTGAATTACAAACTCATAAGTGCTACATGTTCAACCAAAAGTGTAATAATTATATTTCCAGATGAAAAAATTAAGTTAAAAAAAAAGAATTTCCCACAAAAGACTCATATTTGCAAAAAAATAGATACTGAATGGGGAGGGAAAGAAGTTGTTAAAGAGCCTAGGGGAGATGGGATGGTTTATCCTAAATGGAAGTATAGAGGGGGGTGAGGAAGGGGAATATACACGTTCAGGAGGAAAGAGGGGAACGGTAATTGATTATGTGATAGTGGACGACGGAGTAAGAGAGAAGGTTAAGAAAGTAGAGGTGGGGAACTTTATAGATTCGGATCACTTTCCCATAATATTGACGGTAGAGGGAGAAATGATTGATAACAAAAAGGCTAAAAAGGAGCAAAAGTAAAAAGAGCAGGAAGAGGGGATTGGTCAATGGCCTTTGTGACTCCGAAAATGGCTTCCCTAGCCACGAGGCAGCGTGACACCTCCTCAAGCCGTCCTCCTGCCCTCAAGTGGCAGGGTACCGGTGAGGCCGCTGCAACACCTTCCTAAGGGCCCGGTCTCGCTGAATGTGTTTAGCTTCCGAGACCGAGCTCCTCGGTGTCGGTCAGAGGTTCCGGAGTCACAGTAGGCCCGTACCCGTGGCCGCCATTTTCAGCGGCGGCGTTTGTTCCACGTGCACACGTTCACTTTATGGAGAAAACTTTAATACGCGGCACCAGACTTTCGAGAACACTAGGAGAGGAAGCGTAGAAATGACCCACCTTACAGCCACTGCGCGATTGCCGCGAACAATTCAGCCTCCATCCCCTTTTTCAAAGTTTTTGTGGCGTTCAAACTGGACCTGTCCACTCTTTCTTCAGCCTTCAAGCCACGACTCCGCTTTTCACCTCGTGGTGAGTTTTGTTGACATCCAGGAACAGACGAAAGTGACAGGTCCATCCGGGATCTTGGAGTATGTTCCGTACCTCCTGGCAGCTGTGTCTTCTAAAGGATGACGTTTCTGTTCTTTTGAAAGTTCGTCTCGAAAGCCCGGTTTCACGCAACTGTACCTAAAAACCAAATTCAAAATATCCCCATGGAAGCTGGGCTCCCCGACAAAGATAACGACGGTACATAACAAGGCAATGGAATAATATTAATATTAATACAACAAATTATGATAATATTTATGGGGTCGAGGCTTGAAGGTAAGTTGGCCACTTTCCGGAATCATTTTTCAGGTTAGGTTTCCGCCTCGGCGAGATCCTTTATTTTAACGTGGACTTATACCAGATCCACGTTACAACTCCCCCGGACCTAGCCGGTGCCACCCCGGCTGAATCTTAGTGGGCCCCCATCCAACGCCTCCTCTCCCGTTCTCCTGGCTACGATATTCCGACCATAAGAACCCCGTTTTCCTTCCCCTAAGCATGCTCGGCTGTTCCTTCGTTTCTGGTCGTGAGGGGACCAAAGAAAGGAAAGAAAAAAAAACCTGTGCGCCACAGCCCGGTTCCGTCCCGCCCAACAGCGGTGGCCATGGATTAATCGGGAGATAATAAACTGAACAAAGTATCTGTCAGGTCCAGCTCAGAAGCCAAAATACTCGTGCGGTCAGGGATCGTGCCACTGGGGATAATTGGCCCTAATCATTCAAAGAAATCGACTAAACGTTCTCATTATCTTTGGACTCAGCTTTATTCAAAAGCTTAACTACTGCTCCCCTAGTTCTCAGGGAAAAACCATGACAAAACTAACTAAAAAAAATGAATGAAATAAATGAATGAGAAAAAAAATGATACACAAAATACGAGAGAAGAAAGCAAACCAAATGAGCCCCGTTCTTTCTCTTTTTTCCTCTTTCCTTCCTTTTCGGGATTCCTATGTGTAACGTGGGGTGGGACACTGATCCGCAGTGTGCCCACGCCCACCGCAGCGTGTGCAAGTGCCCTTTGGCACCGCTCCGTACGCCCCGTACCTCGGCTGGTTGAGTACGCTGTTGATGTTGATGGGGCGACCTGGCGAGGCCGGGTTGGGGAAGTGGCGGTCTCCCGAGTCTGCTTCCTCTAGCGATTGCCAGGCGCTCGGTCTTGCTCCTCTTGTTCTTTTCTCTGCTTGGCAGCTTCCGCCTCCCTTTTCTCTTTCCGAGCCAGATCCCTGCCCACTTCCTGAGCGGCCTGGCTTCGGCGCTGGCGGCGCTCCCATTCCCGCTCGTGGAAGGGCCTCTTGTGGCGCTTTCGGTGGGGTTCTACCTGCTCCCGAGCCATTCCGCGGCCCATCCCAGTAGTCGTGTCCCAGAAGTGAGGTCTGATGACGTTTGCCGCATTTTGCTGTCCCCGGCCTGCCACAGCGGCTGGCGGTCGATGGTCTTCCAGATACCCTCCAGCAAATTGGACAGTGCGGTCCAGCTGGATGTTGGTCCATCCACTATTGGTGGAGGAGGCTGGGCTTCCCTTCCTTCCGCTTGCCCTGGTGTCCTCATGCACCAGACTGGCCTTCTCCGGATCCGGAATTTGATCCTTTCGTGGACCGAGGGTGCCTGCTCCTCGGGCAGCAGCTCCTGGGCCGGCCCTTCTTCGTCTGCTTCCGGCTCCGTTGGTTGACTGGGGACTCCGGGCAGAGCAATCACCTCCCTCGGCTCGATGGGGTTACGATTGCCCCTGCCCTCCAGGTTCCTCCGGGGTCTGTTGCTTCGGGCGGCCAGGGTTGTCACCCTGTCCGAGATCTCCCGAAGCTGCTCAAGTTCCACCCTCCTGTGGTCTGCTGAAACTATGTGAAAGAACTTTTCGTTAACAGTGTGTTTCGGTATGCCCCCTTCTCCCAAAGAGACATGCGAAGCAGTGGCCCAGCGAACATGCAAAGCCCCAGTTCACTCGCGGAGCGATTACCTACTCCCCCCCTCCCTGGTTTCGCGTAGCACGTGGTTCGCGGTAGGGGATAAGGAGTTTGAGCGGGTATTTGCCTAACATCCGGCCCTCCTCGGTACCTAATTCGTATACGGAAGGTCCTAACACCTTGGTCACGACATAAGGCCCTTGGTATTTTCCTCCGAATCCTTTTGTTATTCGCTTACTGGCTGAGGACTGTATTTGGCCCTTTTTCATGACTCTTATCCCCCACCTCAAACGCGGCATGGCGACGCCTTCTATCGTAGTATGTCTTTTTTCGCCCAAACGCGGTGTCATGGTGCAGGGAAATCAGGTCCTGCAGCTCCTTAAGCTTATTCATCCGTTGTACCTACATCTCGCGATCCGGCGGAGCGATGTCAAGCGAGCCCTCCATTTTCCGCCGTACCTGGCTGTAGGGTCGCGGTTCCCTCCCCAGGTTTAAAAAGGCCGGGCTAACTCCTGTGGTACTGTGAACGGCGGTGTTGTAAGCGAAGCGAAAATCCTTAAGATCAACATCCCACCGCTTGTGATCCTTCTCGATGTAGGCAGTGATCATTGTCTTAAGGACCCGGTTCACCCGCTCCACCGGGTCAGCCTGCGGGTGGTAGACAGGGGTGAATGAATGCTTAATCCCCTAAGTTTCGGTTAGACCTTGAAACGCCTGGTTAACATATTCTGTCCCGTTATCCGATACCAGGACTTCCGGCGTACCCCATCTATTCAGTATATAGTCCTCGAACGCTTTGATGATGGTATCGGCGTTGGCTCTTCTCATAGGCGTAATTTCTATTCATTTTGTGTAGAGATCTTCGAAGACCACGAGATATTCGAAACCCTAGGGCCGTTCGTGGCCAGGGCCCCATCGCGTCGGTGGCTACGACTGTCCATGGTTGTTGCACCACCCGACGACCTATGAGTCCTGCCGCAGGTCTTTGGTCAGCTTTTATCCGTTGACAAGTTTGGCAGGTGCGGACCCATTCTGAAATATCCCTATACATCCCAGGCCAATAATATTGGGTTGATGCACTCTTATATGTCTTGTCGATCCCCAAATGTGCTGCCTGCGTCTCATTGTGAACCTCGTCGAAAATCTCTGGTCGGGTGTCGATTGGGACCACTACCTTCCAGGCCTCCAGGTCTTCTATCACCGGATCTATCAAGGGTTTCGGCCGATAACGATACAGGAGCCCGTCTGTCACTTTCCATCCATGAAACTTTTTAGGGGTATCTGTCACCTCTTGGACGCGCTGGCGAAACCAATCATCCGTTACTGATTCTATGGCCGCCACCGGCATGGCTACCTCCTCTTCGTACATACGGGACAGTGCGTCTGGGACTTGATGTAGGTTCCCCTTCCGATGTATGACTTCAAAGTCGTACTCGAAGAGGTCGAGTGCCCACCTGGCCAATCGACCAGTCGGATTGTGCAAATTATGCAGCCAGCGCAACGAACTCTTTCGATTCCCTCCTGCGTCTGGGTTAGTACTACCCCCAGACCAAATCACTTGCGTCGGTCTGCAGCACGAACGGGACACTAAAATCGGCGTATGTCAAGATGGGAGCCGTTGCGATAAAATATTTAATTCTTACGAAAGCCTCCTGTTGCTCCTCATTCCATACCCACCGTTCGTTGCTCCGCAGCAAACGGTTAAGCTGTTCGGCCACCGTTGCAAATTCCGGTATGAATCAGCGGTACCAGGACGCCATACCCAGGAAACGCCGCAGCTCTTTCAGGTTCACCGGGGCGGTATATTGATAGAGGGGCTCGACCTTTTCCGGGTCGATCTGGAGGCCCTCTTTGTTCACCAGGAACCCCAGGTTCCTGACTATTGTTCTACCGAATTCACTTTTTTGCCTGTTTATCGTAAGTCCTGCCTCCTGTAAACGCTGGACCATGCGGTTCAGCCACCACTTGTGCTCTTCGAAGGTCTCTGTGACAATTACTATGTCATCCAAGTAGGCGTAAACGTGAGGCTCCATCTCTGGTCCAATTAAGGAATCCACCATCCTCTGGAAGGTCGCTGGGGCTCCAGACAACCCAAAAGACATCCTGGTAAACTGGAACAGTCGCATCCCAGGGACTGTGAAGGCTGTATATTCCTTACTATTTTCCTCCATCGGGATTTCTTGGTAGTCCCACTTCAAATCCAAAGTCGTTATGTATTTGGCTGCCCTCAGCTGATCCAGGATCATATCCATTTTTGGTAGGGGGTATGCATCCTTTTTGGCGACTTTATTTAGCTTTCTATAATCGACGCAAAATCTATACACCCCATCTGACTTCCTTGCCATTACCACTTGGCTGGACCAGCCGCTTTTCGATGGCTCCACGATCCCCTCTGACAGCAGTCGCTGAACCTCTTCGTGCATTGCCGACAATACCTTAGGCGAGACTCGATAATATGTTTGTTTCATCGGTGGGTGGTCCACACTAATGTTATGTGTGACCAGGTTGGTGGCTGGAAGAGATTGCGGGAGCGGTTTGACCACTTCCCTCACCAGGGCGTCCAGTTCGTGTCGTTCTTCCTGTGTTATTTCCCGAAGGCCACAGCACCTTTCTTGGGACCCCGGTCCGGTACTCGTCCCCTCTTCCAAGCCCTCTACTGTGTAGTGTTGTACCATGTCAGGATAATCTGACATGTACCAGGTTCCCCTCTTACCATCATGTACAATCCCGAACGTGTGAGCGAAATCCATGCCTAAGAAGACCTGTTCTCCCATCCCTGGGACTATTCGTACCCTCATCATTCTTGAGACTCCGTCGATTTCGATTGGTAGGCAGCAGATTGCTTTCACTTGGCGGACAGTCCCGTCAGCCGTCATGACTGCCTGCCTCGGGGCGGCGTAGAGGGTAGCTTTAAACCTCTCAGCTATGGCGAACCCAATATCTCCTAAGACCGTTCTTGAGGCACCATTATCAATCAAAACGTTCACGTTAGGGGTATTACCTATTCGTGCGGTTGTGAAAACCCGTAAGGTAAACCCCTCGTCTTCTTCTGGAGGTTCTTTTATCTCCAGTCTCAATGGTGTGCGTGGTTCTGGTTCCTGGGAGAGCTCCGCTGATTCTTGAGATTTTTCCAAGGCCAATATTATCATATTTTCCTTCCAGGGGTTCTCATCCCCCTTTTCCTCCACTTTCGTGTTGACAAGAATCGTTTCTTTGGCTTCCAATGTTCGCGTAGCCCGGTTCTTGTTTTCTGTCAACTCAGGAGGATCCTGGGGAGGTTTCGTGCCTTCCTAACCTTTCCCATCCGTTTCTTTCTTTCCCAAGGTTGCCTCTATGGGTGGTTTGATCGCGTGAGGTTCGATCAGGTCCTCTCTTTTTTCAAGCACCCCAGGAGCCGGTTCGTGTGACACTTCTTGTGTCCGTTGCTCCTCTGGCATCGCTTGAGTTCCATCCTGAAGGGTCGGGTTCAACGTGTTGGGAGGAAAGCTGACCCCTCGCTTTACTCCCTTTCCTTGTTTCCCGGACAGTTTTTATGTTCTTTAGTCGTTGTTCCTTCCAGGCCACATCGCCGGCAGTAATCTTTTCTTCGTTCCTGTACACATCCCATTTGGAAGTGACCTTTCTGGTGGCAGTTTCTGGTGAGTCTCCGAAGCTGGTGTCCCGATCGTAAAAGCTGCGACCATTGCTTTAATAAGTTGGTTAAGCTCCATCACTACCGTCGGGTTAGTGTTTTCCACCTTGAAGGGGGTGATTACTGCCACCGTGGTAGTCTTCCGATCGAGGGTTTTTGTCCCACGGTATGCGTACTCTGGAATCAACGACTTCTCTGGTAGCGGGGGTGCTAGGTCGTCGTCGAAGGTGGAGGCGACTCGTTCATATTCGGCTGCCACTACTGCCGGTTCATTGTAGTCCCTAAATTCATATCGACGAATCGCACGCCTGAAATCGGATCGAAGGTTTGCATACACTCGATTCATTTGCACCTCCAACTCGATTGGACGGGTTGAAAGAAGGTACAGACCGTACATACACGTGAGATAATCTGCGACTGGTTCTTCCTTACCCTGTTTTCGCGCTAGGATATGTTCCTCCCGTCTTTCCTGGTAAAATGCGTCTCCAAAACGTGCTTGGAAGTGAGTTTTGCACTGGTTCCACGTGCTCCATCTTTGTCGGTTCTGACGGAACCAGTGCCACGCCACATCCTTCAGAAGAAAGGGTAAGGCGACCAACATCTCATCAGAGAGAGATGATGCCGCCATACCCTCTTCGACTCTCCATAAAAAATTATCGACGCTTGATCCCTCCTGTCCATTGAAGCTGACTTTCCAGCCTTCGACGATTTTCGTTACATCTCGGATTTTTGCGTACGCCCCGGTGTTTAGTTGACTATTACCCTGCGGATAATGAAATTCGGTGTACCCACCGGGGCCCATCGTATTTTGGCGGCCCCGTCCAAAGAATTCATCATTTCTAACCCCTCCGTCGTTCCGATCCGGGAATGCGAGCTCTCCGTAAGGGTTTCTATTGGGGAATCCCCGTATCACGGTCTGTGGGTTCGTTTGTCTGGAGTAGTCCTCCCCTGGGAACGTCATGTATTGGCTCCCATACTGGTTAGCCATCGCGTACCCGTATGGAAATCGTCCTCCCCCGTGTGGTCTATCGGGGAGGTAGCCTCCGTGTTCGAGGGGAAAGCGTGCATGTCCGCCCTGGTTAGTGGGTGCAATCCTATCATATGGCCTAGTCGCTTCTGGCCACCCGTTCGTTGCGATGCCCCCTGAACCGACAGTGGGGTTATAGGCGGAAAGAGATTCGTCGACGGCCAATTTTGTTCGGACCGACCCCCGTTGGCCATTGTTGGGTCGGCTTGATGTTGGGCCATCCCATGAAGGTTTGGACACCCGCCCCACATAAAATTAATTGCGGGTCCCGTTCCTTGGCCCGTTCGGTCCCGGTACCTGGCCCTTGTCGGGTTTACCTGCTGGCTCAGGTACCTTTCTTGTCCCTCCAGATACTCCCAGGACGATCCATTTGCCCAATTTGTGGGTCTCTCCCCTGGGAGAATTTGGTGGACTGCGTCCATCCTGGAGTTCCAAATTGAGGGGCTGTTTGACTCGGATCTATGCCTGACACCCGGGTGCCCAAGATCCGGTTCCTTTCCGCCACCGGGTCGAGGGGCACCTCCGTATTCCTGTTGCCTGGTATGAAAACCCTTTGTTCCGCTGGGGTTGATGGCACTGCGTCCGTTCTACCCCAGTTGCCTGGGGGTGCTGTCTGGTTTAGGACCAACTGGTTGTGTAGTTGGTCCGCCATTTCAGGCTGTCCTCCCCCTCCTATTGAAGTGTTGCGTCCTCGGGGCTGGGAAAAGCTGAATTGCATATCCTCGGATCCGAATATTCGGTGTCCGTGTGGTGTAGTGTCGAATGTCGTTGCGGGATGGTGGAATTCCAAACGCTGTCTCGTTGATTCCGTTGGCGCTTGTGAGGGTAACGATGCAGCGATAATCATTGTTTCGGTTGGGTGCCCTTCGTCCTCGGGGTACCAGGGCACCGTGGTGTCACCTCTTTTTCTTGCGAAGTATCGCGCTAGCCTCGCCTGCAAGACCTCGTCCACCCCCAGCGCGCTCAAATTCAAATCCCTTAGAGCCGCTTGCAGGTCCTCGCCTGCCAGCACTAGAGCCCAACCTGGTATGTCCGCCATATCGTTCCCGCGTTGGTGACCTCCCATGACACTTAACAATCCACGCAGAGACACGGCTGGTCCGGGCTCTTGGGCTTCCACTATGGCTCTACTTAGGCGTCCCGACTCCGGGTCTCGATTCCACTTGATACCAGTACTCTCGGTTGTTTTCCGTTTTGTACTAGTTCGCGAAGCCTTTGCCTGAAACCGACTACGGCACTTAATAACCTCACCGGTACCGTAGTATATTTACTGTAACCGATATCTAAATCCCACTCGAAAAGCTAATCCACTTCTGCCCCCGTAGTCCACCGGTCTTTAAATATCCTTTTTCCACCTGCTATACCTGCGTTAATTTGTAGACTGACCTCGGTTTGCCTAACCAATCCCTTTTATTGTGCCTCGAACACTCGAAATCTGAGAATTAGGGAAGAGGCGAAAAATATTTATATATAATAATCATTCCCGACTACTTATTCGCGCTACTGTACCTCCTGTGGAATGATATTTTTCCTCTTAAAACCGTCAGATTCTGGAACGAAAATATTTATATTTGTAGCCGATTAGTTCGCCCTTAATGTGAAAAAAAATCGATTGTACGAACATTTTCTATCTTCTTTTAGAACTATCGACCATTTACAAAAATAATCTGCTACCCGAGAGTAGCCATTTCCCTGAAAGAAGCTCTCAGGAAAAAAAACGCACCAAATTGTTTTTAACCGAGGAAATAACCGCCCTTCCTTTCCTCAAATCTCTTTATTAAGGGTCGTTAATTCGTAAAAACCTTCTCAGAAACACTTTTTACTCTCGTACGTTCCTGAGAATTTTCCTTATTTCGCTTTAAATTGCCGATAATTTGCAAAAAAAGAATTTCCGAACAGGAAAAATTACCAGTATTTTGTCAAACTTTTCTTAGACTGTTAAAGTTATTTATTTGGCGCGAATATTACCGGTCATGGCTATCCTATTTATTAAAATAAAGCTTCTGTCCTCGTCCAACAAGAAAGAAGAAAGAGAAAAAAAACAATGCATAACCGGCTTCTGCAATCCCTCTTCCCTCTCCCTCCCTCCCTCGACAAATTCAGGGGACACTCGGCAATTCCACCTCCCAAGGTTAAATAGTCATCTGTAAGAGTGGGTATTTACTCGGCCCTCACTGGTTGCCGGGACCGAAACAGGCTATGCGTAATCACGCTTCATCAAAAAGTCAATATAAATCGATATAATCCAGTTATATAATCCACCAAAATCTCATAAATGCGCCAGCAAACGCCCGAGCATGCTTTTCTAATTGCCCAAAACGCAACAATATTCACTTGCAGAAAGATTTTATTCCCTTCCATGCAAAATAATCAATAAATAACACGCAAAAAAAATTTAATAAATTTTTGGAGAAAGAGGCCTCAACTTTCCCCGCAATTCTCTCACTCTTTTTGCCCCTTGATTGGGCGTCAGTTGTAACGAAGCCCTTTCCGAGGGTGTGAAAAGGTACTCTCTTACTCCTTACATACCTGCTTCCTCGGTGGGGAATAACCGAGGGGAAAGCCTCGTTGACAAGTAACCAGAAAAACCTCGGTTGTTACGTAGGATCCCTTGAGTCCACGGGTCACGACCTTTTGCACCCCCGTGGACTACCCACGAATTTCGTTTTTTATTTGAAAGTTCGCGCGCCATGTGACGAGACTACGTCACCCAAACTTAGTAGTATCCTGCCTTTGATCCGACCTATGACTAGCTCAGAGTGGGACCGTGGGTGGGAGCGAGAGAAGCGATTGTAGAGGCGTCTGCCTCCAAAAAGCACAGTTCATAGTTATTTAAAAAAATCAGAAAGTTTAATAACTACACAATTACACAACCCAAGAGCCTTATCGACAAGAGATTCAGTCGAGGAACCCAGGCTTTCAAATTCTCCCCTTGCGTGGCCTCTGTGACTCAGAAAATGGCTTCCCTAGCCACGAGGCAGCGTGACACGTCCCCAAGCCGTCCTCCTGCCCTCAAGTGGCAGGGTATCGGTGAGGCTGCTGCAACACCTTCCGAAGGGCCCGGTCTCGCTGAATGTGTTTAGCTTCCGAGACCGAGCTCATCGGTGTCGGTCAGAGGTTCCGGAGTCACAGTGAGCCCGTACCCGTGGCCACCATTTTCAGCGGCGGCGTTCGTTCCACGTGCACACGTTCACTTTATGGAGAAAACTTTAATACGCGGCACCAGACTTTCGAGAACACTAGGAGAGGAAGCGTAGAAATAACCCACCTTGCAGCCACTGCGCGATTGCCGCGAACAATTCAGCCTCCATCCCCTTTTTCAAAGTTTTTGTGGCGTTCGAACTGGACCTGTCCACTCTTTCTTCAGCCTTCAAGCCACGACTCCGCTTTTCACCTCGTGGTCTTTCTTCATGCTCCCTATTCCAGGGACCGTAGAAAGTAGGTGCGCCCCGTGCCCGTCAGCCGCCTGCGGCACACGTATCCTCTTGCGTGCAGCCCGATTGGTGCGCGGCCCGCTGACGTCACGCGCTGCTCGGAAAGGGTCACCGCTGATCGGCCATCTTTGAGGTACTGTGACCGGTCGAGACCCGGCGCCCATTGGTTGCGGCCAGTCAAGCGGGACTCACATCCACTCAACCTCCCACGCTGTGCCACGCCGGAACTGCCGCCATCGACCGGTTCGCCATACGAGTTCCCCTTCTGTATAGTAGGTCCACGGTGGTTGAGTTTTGTTGACATCCAGGAACAGACGAAAGTGACAGGTCCATCCGGGATCTTGGAGTATGTTCCGTACCTCCTGGCAGCTGTGTCTTCTCGAGGATGACGTTTCTGTTCTTTTGAAAGTTCGTCTCGAAAGCCCGGTTTCACGCAACTGTACCTAAAAACCAAATTCAAAATATCCCCACGGACGCTGGGCTCATCGACAGAAATAACGACGGTACATAACAAGGCAATGGAATAATATTAATATTAATACAACAAATTATGATAATATTTATGGGGTCGAGGCTTGGAGGTAAGTTGGCCACTTTCCGGAATCATTTTTCAGGCTAGGTTTCCGCCTCGGCGAGATCCGAGAGAGTCTTTATTTTAACGTGAACTTATACCAGATCCACGTTACAATTAATATCAGACTTGGAGGAAGAAATGAAGAGAAAAAGGCGGGGAAGAGTTAGGATAGGGAACGAAAAGATATATACACTGGCATACGCAGACGATATAGTGTTGATGGTAGAGAATGAAGAAGGGATGGCGGGCTTAATTACCGGATTAGAGAAATACTTGAATGGGAAAAAGTTGAATTTAAATGTAGAAAAGACAAAGATAATGAGGTTTAGAAAAGGAGGTGGAAGAAAGAAAGAATGGACGGGAAGATGGAAGGGGAAAAAATTAAAAGAATTAAAAGAGTTTAAGTATTTGGGATATACCTTGCAAACAAATGGAGATCATAGAGCTCATATAAGAGAAAGGATCAAAAAAGCAGCAGGGGTAATGAAACAGATATGGGGAATAGGAAAAAGAAGATTTAAAAAAAATTGGAAAAGGAGAATGTGGTTATTTGATAAGCTGGTATGGCCGGTATTAGGTTATGGAGATGAGATATGGCGATGGAAAGAAAGGAAAGAGATTGAAAGTTTACAAGAAAGGTATATAAGGTGGACGCTAGGGGTAGACTGGAGGACGCCGGGATATATCGTGAGAGAAGAAGCGCAAAGGGATGAATTAAGTACTAGAGCGAGATATAGGGCATGGAATTTTGAGACGAAACTGAGGGAGGGAAAGGGAGGGGAGTTAGCGAGAAAGTGTTTGATGGAGGTAGAAGAAAGGAGAGGGAGGGCGATTGAATTAACGAGATGGGAGGAAGAAAGGAGGGGGGTTCTTTAAGGCTAGAGATATAGAAGACGTGACTGGAGTCAACTATGAAGAAGTGGAAAAAAGGGAGAGAGAAAGACAATTAATAGAAAGATGGGGGATGATTGAGGAATCAAAATATAATATATGGTATAAGATGATAAAAAAGGAAGGAGTACCAAAGTATTTAGAAAAGGGATGGGGAGAGAAAAGATGGACAAGAATAGCAAGATTTGGCTTTGAAACGAGGTAAGAGCAAGTATGTATTGGCGAAAGAAAGATAACAGGAAGTGCAGAATATGTAAATGGGAAGAGGAAACATGGGAGCATGTATGGGAAGAATGTAGGAGAGGAATGGAAGATAAAGGAAGCTGGCAAGAGAATGTGGTAATGATTCTAGGGGAGGATGGTTTGGAGGAAGAGTGGATGAAGGAGTTAGAGGATGCTAGGGGAGCAATTGAAAAAGAACGAAAGAATGGATGCAAAAAATGGCAAAATGGAGGTACAAGAGAAGTGAAAGAAACAGGAAACGAAGTCGCTTAAATTAGAAGCGTAAAGATTTGTAAGTTATGATTATGTAATAGCATAAGTAAATTAAGATTCGTTTGCGTTGCCGCTCTCTCTCTCTCTCTCTCTCTCTCTCCCTTGCACACTCGCTTTCGATCACTCGCTCACTCGTTCGCTAACACGTTCCAAATTACCTTATCGTCAAAAATAGATTTAAGGCGTTAGATATAAGATTTTATGTAAAAAGGTGTAAATAATTGTAAATAGTAAGGATAAGATTTTATAAAACATGTAGAAGGAAGTGTTGTAAGAAATGGAAGTCATGTAAACCCTTAGGGGGCACATTATGAATAAAGAAGAAGAAGATACATTTTCAACCAAAAGTGGAATAATTAATTTTGTAGATAAAAAAATTAATTTCTAACAAAATAGTCAATAGTGCATCTTACTTGTTATTGGATTTATATATCATGGAGGTGATAACGTACAGATTGTATCTGCTAGTATGGCGACACTAGCGCCGGTGATATATACTCGAACTAGGTAGGAGATATTGCCGATAAAGGATGAACCTTGTTGCCTTCGAACGTTTTTTCGCCAAATGCAAGAAAAGTCCATCTAAAATGGATTTACATCAAAAAGTAGGCAAAACGTTGTCACCTCCGTGTTCGGAGGTGACAACATTATATATGAGGCGACAACGTAACAACCACCGCAGGGTGCCACTAAGAGCAACTGCCATCTAAAAATAAAATGTCAATAGCCCCCAGTAGAATCGCGGTAAAATACACCTATGGCCACGTCTCACATCCGTAAGATGGGTGGTCACAGGGCACGACGAAATCACAACGACAGGCCGGCGAAACCCTCGTGTGTCTCGAGGACACGAAGCGACCCAAGGATGACAGCTTTCTGTATCCATCTCGCAAGTGCCTTGGCATATTTTTGGCACGCGGGTATGGCTTTAAGGTTACGAACCAGTGATAATTTAGCAACTCCGAGAGCACATATCACAAGGACAATTACTCTTACCGAATATTTTGGGTACAGTCGTTGCAGCTGTCTTTTAAGGTCTTGATATCTCTCCTCTTTTTCTTTCTCCTTTGCAGTGATGTTGTATTCGGATGGAGCCGAGAATTCGATCACGAATATAGTTCGTTTCTCGAAGTCTTGGAGAACAATGTCAGGCCTCGAGTGCGCAACGGAGACTGCTGCCTGAAAATCGTAGTTCCAGAAAATCTGGCACTTCTCGTTTTGGACAATTGACTCTATATCCCTTGGAGCGTTCGGCAGGGCAGGGTCGCGACCAACACCGTAAGAGCGACAAAGGTGGTAATAAAGTACTCTTAGGGCCGCATTATGTCTATAGATATACGTTGTTCCTGCGTGGGCCGGACACCCCGATAGTATATGTTCTAGGTACTCAGCGTGTGCATGACACGCTCTGCACCTATCACTGGGAACTTCTTGACATAAAATGCGGGCGCGGTATGCTAAGGTGGAGATTACACCGTCCTGGCATGCGAAAATAAAGCCCCCTGTACCTGAATTGAGCCCTGATGATTTGAGGAAAGCAAAAGTTTGCTCCTTCGACAAGGACTGTTTTTCTACATTTCTGTGAAAGTTTCCGTGCATTTGCTTGTCGAGTAGCTCTTGGTGAAATTTTCCAACCTCTGCTTTCTTTACTTCGGCTTTTAGACGTGAAGCATCTAGATGGAGTAATGCACTTTCCTCACTTCTGATGTTAAAATTCAGGCCAAGGGTCTCAGCAGCTTGCTCCGCGGCTTTGTAAAGGAACGCCCCTTCGCCAATCATCTCGTGGTTTCTGACCATCTTTAGGAGAGGATCTCTGCCATTCGCAACGATGTAAGCTGTACTCAAAACAATTCGGTTATGAAGACACTGGAGATTCAGAAGTCCGCGTCCGCCTTGCTGGCGTGAAATGTATAATCGCGGAACTGACGAATTGATATGCAAGCTTTTATGCATATGCATGATCTTACGCGTGGTGACATCAAGGGCCTTAAGCTCGTTCTTCGTCCATTGAACCACCCCAAACGAGTAGAGTAGAACCGGGACGGCAAGCATGTTAGTCGCAGATACCTTGTTCAACGCCGACAGATTGGAAGACCAAATCTGTCGAAGAAGATGCATGTATCTGCTTCGGAGAGACTCCTTCACTGATGTTACGTCCTGAATGCGGCTTTGAGGCACGCCCAGGTATGTATAGGTCTCTCCAGTGTTAAGATGTCCAATAACACTTGTAGTTCTTGACGATATTCATAGCAGTTTGAAGTTTGCTTCTACCAGCGGCATAGATCTTCAGGTCATCCATGTAAAATACATGAGTGACCTTATGCTCACGCTGATGAGTCTCGCCACAGAGGTATCCAGGAGAATTTCGTAGTGCGAGGGATAGAGGCAGAAGTGTGATGCAAAAAAGCAAAGGGCTCATACTATCCCCTTGAAAGACGCCCCTCTGGAAGGTGACCTTGTTCGTCGTCAGACGATGATTCCTAGATGAGATGGTAAATCTAGTTTTCCAAAGAAGCATCAATCTCTCTATGCGTCTCACTATGTGTGGATGTACCTTCAAGCTTTCCAACAGACAGATGATAAGTCTATGAGAGGTTGAATCGAAAGCTTTCCGGTAGTCAATCCAGGCCATTGACAGGACGCGCTGATGGGCTGCAGCGTCTTTACAGACACACCTGTCAATTAGCAGGTTCTCTCGAGAGCCTGCTACACCTTTTTTCGAGCCACGTTGTTCATACATCTCTCGCCATACAGGCTCAATTCGTCGAACAATCCTGTTGTTAAGGACAGCTGTAAAGATCTTATACAGTGTGTTTAAAGAAGTTATTGGCCTGTAATTCTCTGGTCTGGACAAGTTGCCTCTTTTTGGTAGGAGTATAGTGCGTCCTAACACCAGCCGCTGCGGAATGCGCGTCTCCGATTTTAAATATGAGGTGAATATGCGTGCCAAATGTTGGTGTATGGAAGTAAACTTCTTCCACCAAAAGTTTTTGATACAATCTGGTAATCTGATTCAGTACATTTTCGAAACTCAACCTTATGTTAGTTTGAAATTCAAGTGCGAATAAACAGAGAAGTTCTATAAAAATACCTCCATCCCTAATAGCACGGAATTTTCCGCGGGAACCTTCGATACGTTTCACTGGAACCTGGCGAAAACCTTCCGTTATTGTTATTTTCAACAACAATTATCTCGTAAACCGTAAGAGATAGGTAAAAATGGATGACATTTTAGAGTTTTGAGTACCGCATATCCTACACTATAATATGATATCCATATTATAAACTGATATCGATTTTGACGTATCACTTACGGGTTACGCGATATTTATTAATAATAGTAACAGTAATGGTAATTTATGTTTAGAACGTTCCTGGAACGTTCCCAAGCGACGGACATTTAACACGTTCCGGGAAAGTACCAGGAACGTTCCGCGTTATTAGGGATGGATTTTTCTTTATATTCATTTCGAATTAGGGCCATAAATAAAGTGAGCGGGTCGGGTTATTCATGAATTAATCAGCTGCAGAGTTCCGATTAATTTGGGATGAAATGTAGTGTCCTAACTATTTTAATTTAAACGAGCGGATTTACATTGTCGCGATTATCGGGGAAATTGGTGGGATTGCTTTTAATTACAAATATTTAGGACTTTTAATTTTTCCTAGTCGGGTTGTGCTGAAACAATGCAGACAGTACAGACAAATGTGAGAGTCCATTCGATATTCGCTGACAGAATTTTTGTATCTGCAGCATTATTCTAATAAAATTATTTCTTTTCCTTCCTCATAGAGGAGGCTTTGTAGTCGTTACAATTTCAAATATTTTTTAAATTATTAGATTAAGGGCTATCAGTTGATGAGTGTTTAATGCAACGTTCTAAGCAATTGCCCGGATGTATGTGTGTGGCCGTGTGGAGGTCGCGCTTTTTGGGGTTTCGAAAGAAATCCTTATACAGTCGTTAAATTTGATGTTGTGAGGGGGCTCGCAAATTAAAGGGTACGGTTGGCTTGTGGACAGGTTTATTTTACCAACTTACAATGTTGGTGGGACCTTTTGGCCCACAAGCGATGGTGAATCTCAACGGCGTTGCCCGAGAACAGGTTAAATAACTACTGGGAGGCATGAGGATGGTCTGAAGGTGCGATGGCTTCAAAATTATAGGGGCTTGCTGCGGAATATACCGTTCTGCGGTGCAGGTAACATAAGGCTGACTTGTCGTAGCGAGGATTTTGGGTAATAGACCCTGGCTTGGGCTTCCCATACTCTTAGGTTAAGGCCAGTAGGGCGTTATGGAAGGGTGGGGTGGGGGCTAATAACTTTGTTATAATGTCCGTCTGTGAACACGTCGTGGACAAAAATTATTCAGTCTACTGACTTAATTTTTTGCGTCTCATCGAGAAGTTGTTATGCAAGAGCATGAAAATTTAGCACTTTCGACGAGTTTTTAGAAAACAGTATAGCCAAGTTAAACAAAATATATTTCGCGGTTATATTTACTATATTGTTATTTACATAGACTCACGCTTAAGTTATATTTATTTTTACAGATACACACGAACCTATGAGAAATCGAAACAAATTTTTTCGGCGGTATTCGAACTACCTAACACCTATCGAACGCAACTTATCCCTAACAACTAGACCTCATGGCCAACATAACACATTGAATATTTTGCACAAATCCCAGTGAAGAGCCAAATTTAAATCCGCGCGCATTTGTTCATTGCCTGTGACCCTGACTCCATTCAGACTTATACATATACCATTTCACCTGAGCGTCACTACGTGTCAATACAAGCATCCAATGTGACTGTACATTGTGTATATATAGATATGTAGAAGACAGTCAACGAATTCTTCAACAACTTATAATCCAGTTTTTCGTTTCTGTGCTAGAGTTATTGTATTCCAAATCTTGTGGAATCTGGAGGACTTTTTATGAAAAATTGAATGCTTGTCTAGAACTTTGTCAAAATCTGCTGAATGCAAATTCGAAAACTGATGTTCCTAAATTGTCTTCCAATAATTCGATGACTTTTTTCACTTTTTCAATGGAGTCTGCGGTTCTCTAATCAAAATTATACGAGATTCTAAAAAAAGTGGCCTATCCTAGAATGGTTGACTAGTCAAGTAAAGTTTCGACAACTTATTTTTTCGGTGTAATTTCTTTACATTTACGCTTCTTAAGAAGTGAGAAAGGCAGATAACCTACGTTCCGCCCGGCCTGGAACGCACACAGACCTATATCGCGCCCACACGCGTGTGCAATTGGACAATGATAGATGTATTGAATGTAAACATAACGAACTGACAGCTCGGCAGGTTGAAACATGTAATGTTCCAGCACGTGTTTCTTTCTTTATTATATATGTAATTCCGTAGGATTTGTAAAAGCAATTTGATGTTAGGATAGCAATTCTATAATGTACGTAAATGTACTTTCATATGTCTGTAAATATTACATAAAAATACCTCTGTTCACATTAATATTGAAAATGTGTGAAAAAGCTGGTTCGCAAATTATTTCAATAAATACGTTACATTGAGAATCAAAAATTTATTTCTTAATAAACGCCATAATAAAAAAATATATAAAATAAAAAGTTGAAAAAGACAAAGCAATATTAAACTTGTTTCACTTGAAAAATGGCCTGTTAAGATTCAATAATTTAACAATAGTGAGAAAAAAGGGACAAAAGATGCCAGCGGAAATTTGAAAACGGTCTCAATATCTACATCTCGAAACGTCAAAATTAACCATTAATTACAATGCCGTGAACAAATGTCCAATTGGACTGGGTTAGAGGGGCGAAAATTCCGCTCACTCCTTTGGAGGCGAGACGCTGGTATCTGTGAAGTGCTCGTATCTTTGGAGTTCGTATCTTTCGAGTTCGAGTGTACTCATTGAGGCGTTTTATGCAAACCCGTGAAAATTTAGGCCTTTTGACGCAAAATTTTTCAAAAGTACCTACAATTTTGCTCAGAACCACCATACGGGATCGGAATTTTTCCAAAGAAGCAAAAACAATTGGTTTATAAATTTTCAGAACCTTATAATGATGTAACTTTTCGTCCTACCCTACCTGTATATTGTCCCGCCGGACGCCTCAGTCTTACCAGGGTTGATGATTTGGGACAGGCTTTATGAGTGACAAAACGACGGTTTAAAAAAACTAATAATCACTATATTCTTCCTATATGCTACATCTCTAATTATACCTAAGTGTGAGTGTTGTGTGTGCGTGTGGTGGCGTGTATGTGTGTGATACCTTGGACATTATTAAGCGTAGGTGTGGTGTGTCTCGCGACTAACAATACTGGACGGTGTGACTTGTGGAGTGTATCTTATCCTAGGTACGCAAGAGAGCTGGTTTGGGGTGCACGTCCCGGAGGACGTTGACGGCTTGTGGACCGAAGTGGAGGTCGGAGAATTACCCCTGCGTCGTACTCTGAAATCAGACGGGAGGATACTGTATAATCGCGTAACTTAGCGGCCGGGGTCGTTGCGGACCAGGACTCCCTGTCCGCGGTCGGTTCAGGTCAGGTTCGGGAGAAGAGGGTGGCCTGGCCTCGGTTGCTCAGGCGCGGGCCTTCTTCCGGAGGTTTGTACGACGGGTAGGGGTGTTTGCCGCGGGTAGGCCGTACAGAGGTGCCTGATGCCGACGTACCCTGACCTCTCTGGGTGGCCACAGGAGCGCCTGTCGACCACCGAGTGAGTCGGTCTCGAGGAATGGGAGCTGCAGGGGAGTTACCGCCGGTAGGCCGGTCAGGGTTACCTGACGCCGACGTACCCTGGCCTCTCTGGGTGACCACAGGAGCGCCTATCGATCACTGAGTGAGTCGCTCTCGAGGAACAGGAGGTGCAGTTGGGTTACCGTGGGTAGGCCGGTCAGGATTACCAGACGTCGACGTACCCTGGCCTCTCTGGGTGACCACAGGAGCGCCTGTCGACCACCGAGCGAGTCGATCTCGAGGAACAGGAGGTGCAGGGGAGTTACCGCGGGTAGGCCGGTCAGGTTTACCTGACGCCGACGTACCCTGGCCTCTCTGGGTGACCACATGAGCGCCTGTCGACTACCGAGTAAGTCG
>CAKNXH010059682.1:83804-108371 GCA_932178445.1 Andricus quercusramuli | reverse complement strand
CCTCTCTGGGTGACCACAGGAGCGCCTGTCGACCACCGAGCGAGTCGGTCTCGAGGAACAGGAGGTGCAGGTGGGTTACCGCGGGTAGACCGATCAGGATTACCTGACGCCGACGTACCCTGACCTCTCTGGGTGACCACAGGAGCGCCTATCGACCACCGAGTGAGTCGGTCTCGAGGAACGGGGGGTGCAGGTGAGTTACCGCGGGTAGGCCGGTCAGGATTACCTGACGCAGCCACGGCCTTGATGGTGAGATGGAGGGGCTCGAACCCTGTTAGTGCCCCCAATGCCACTGTGGGTGTCGAATTCGAGGCACCAGTGACGTCTCTTAGAATCAGTCCCCTGATTCTTTCTTTCTAGTCGAGACTTCACAGGATTCGCAGGATCGCTGTATAGATCTACGTAAGTGTCTCCGGCTTCAAGGCCCAGCTTTTCCCTATGATCCTCCTAAAGAGCCATATAGTCGCTACTACCTTTTTGCTTTTATTTTCCAGGTGGTCATTCCGTAACAACTTCTCATCTACCATGACTTCTAGATATTTAGCTCGTTCTTTGATTTCCAGTTGCCCTCCCGGTTTCAGTGTACTTATGGTTACCCACTTACGTTTGTTTTACTCAGATTGACCGATAGTCCAGTTTTCTTGTGCCAGGAATCCACTATCCCCAGTGCTTGCTGTGTCACTCCGAAGAGCGCATTCAGCTGCTGGCCACGCACGATGACCAGTATATCGTCCGCGTAGCCTGTAACTGGTAGCCGTGACTCGTGAGCAGATGAAGCAGTTCATCCACTACCAAGCACCACAACTGGGGCGATAAAACGCCTCCCTGTGAACGTCCTGAGTCAACGGTTCCACATGAAGTGGTATTTGTTGTTAGGTTCCTGTTGGCCAACAAGTGGCAGGTCCTTTCCACGACTGCTATTGGCTCACCATGTGCAATCATGGCCGCCCTGATCACCTCTTTAGAGGTGTAGTTGAAGGCAGATGTATTTATCCAAAAGTCTTTACACTGTTTTTAGTAGGAAAGATGTGAGGCTGATTGGACGGAAATCCTTGCGTGAGGTATAACCGATCCTGCCTTATTTCGGAATGAAGACTACTCGTTTACCTATCCATGCCTTCGGGACATATCCCAGTGTCCTGATTCCTGGATCAGTGAGATAGCTGTGTGCCTCGCAGCTATGCCCCTCTGCAGAACCGCAGAGGCGCCTTTGCTGTAATGGAAGTTAATTTGGGTAATCGCTAGACCGGGCGGAAGGGCCTGTTGTTGAAGGCCACAAGAGCCCTCGTCTGGGACTAAGGAATTTGCACAACTAGTAGTTGCTTGGAACCTCTCGCTGTGTCTTCTCCCTGAGGCTGATGGTGCCTCATGATTCACCAGAACGCTGTCCTCAGGAGTTGAATCCCTCCAACCACCGAAGGACCGTAGACGGGCCTTCCAGCTTATTTGGGAACCACGGCGTGTCCCTCATCATCTTTTGGAGCATATGAACCCTATCTATTTTGAGGTCTGCACCTTCCCATGGCCTTGTCTCGGCCACTGTATTATAAGCCAAGCTTTAGTGGTTGGTTCTGCTGCGACAAATACGAAGAACCCAACCCGTACAGAAGGAGATCTCGAATTTCAGCCATTGATCTGGAGACAGTCTTTTAAGCGCCCTCCAGGTGGCTTCCCTGAAGAGTTCAAACTGCACCGTGAGAGGGTTAGACCTCTGCACAGCTGTCAGTTCAGACCCCGACGGCTCTCTCTTCGCCGGCTGCTGGGTTGTCTGGTGCTTCTTCATAGGCTTACCCCCCCCCCCCCCCTCCCCACCGGTGGGGTGTACTCTGGCTCTCGCTCTCTTTATTGCTTTTGCTTTATGCTTTTCTTCTCTCCGGAGGACTCACTGCTTGCTCCCGTCTCCATAGCATCATATAGAAGGACGCACAACCGCCGCCTGAGTTTGGCTTGCCGGAGAGATTGCTTGGGAGGAAAGGGTTCTGTTAGACCCATTTGAGACTAGCCCGTCTCCCTTCTCCGCCACCTCCCTTTCTCCTTGTTTCTCCCAGTTTTTCTTTTGTTTAGTGTGATGCATATTAATCCCACGAGCAGCTAGGGAAATAAAAGGTCCGCCCCTGCAGAGCCCCGAAAACAGGGATAAGACTGATTACCCGGGGAGGTCGTCCGGAGTCCCCGAGATGCCGTTAGGATACTTTCGTACTCCTAGGTGCTAAAGTGCTACGGGGACGATCACTCTACACCAGGGCTCTCCAGAAGGCAGCCAATGGCTGAAAAGACTGACAGTGTCAGCCGCGACACTAGGTCAAACAGGCCCCTCGTAAATCTTGTCGTTCGACTCGTCTTCGACTCGACCCTAATCCTTTCACGGTAAGTTACAGTTCGAAATGAAAAAATGCAATGTATTGTGAATTCAAGTAGAAAAAAATCAGACCCTTCAGTGTGAACAATGAGCCGCAACAAGCCGTGACCGTAAAGATCCTAACCCTTTTCAGGATTCCTGGAAACCGAAGAAAAAAATGACAGAAAAACTTCGTGTCAGCCGTGCACTTGTCGTGGCAGCCACCACCTGTTGAAAGTGGTGAGCCCTGCTCTACACCCATGGCTTAGGGGTTGGTCACATTGAGTGAGATACTCAATGAATATCCGTTTGCAGGCCATCACACCAACGGAGGGCTGTTTTCTTGGTCGCTGTGCGGGCCGTAGTCATTCCCGTCCAGATTTCCAAAATTGGAAATCGGTCAGGGAGGGACCTCTGCCCAGGGATTCAGAAAGTCCGTGTTAGCTAGGCTACCATACTACAATCATACATAGCAGGAGAGCCCGTTTATAGGGATCTTTTTATCCATGTCCATACACATGCAGACCGAGGACCGTTTGACCCTCTTTTCCCACACGCTTAAGTCTCCCCACCAACTACAGGTGTAACAGCCCTTAGGAGAAGAAGAGAGGGGAGTAACGAGTGACTTATTATGGGACTTTGCTTTCTCGTTGGACATCCCTGCTGTACATTTTTAAGAAACTACGTCCGAAACCGAACCGTTTAAATTTGTAAGGATCCGGAGCCGCTCCCTTTAGATTCTTAATGGTCTGTGATCGAACCCAGCCCCTTAAGTCCTTAGGAGTCCAGACCGTATTCTCCACTGGACCATTTAGGTACCAAGACTCTGTAAAATGTAGGTGTTCCGATCCCTGTTATATAGTGTAAGTAAAAAATATATATAAGCAATGTCTATGACAGTGGAAAGGTCGTGAATTACTTGAGATATAATGCCCCAAATATATGTAGATAAAACTATATTTTCCAAAAGTTTACCTATCGCAATTTATAAATTCGTAGACACAACTGTTTCATCCGATGCGTGCGGCGTAGAAGGACGAATAGAACTTTTGGCACAAAAGCTAGCAGACCGACGAACGGAAATGGCCAGGCTAAAGAAAGAAGCAAAGAGACAAGCGAAGCAGAGACTCAGAGATATGGAAGCCAGTTTGCTTAATCAAATTAAGGTATAGTTTATCTTGTTTATATGGGCAATTTTCAAATAGATTTAACTTTTCGTTTCTCAAATTGGAGTAAATCGAAGTTCTACATTCTGAAATAATTATTTTTGGTTTCGATAGACATATGTATTAGAAATTTTGAACTACAGACTTTCGCAAGATTTCACTGATATAGGCCATTCCAGATTAAGGCATCCCCTTTCGGTGAAATCGCAATACGATTTTAGCTGTAAGCACGTCCCACGATCGTGAAATAGGTATTGCCAGTATGTGATGGACTGAGTCGCAGCATCGCGATCAATGCCAGAAGCGTCGCAGAGATAGTAATTAAGCATTTATAGTGCCAAATTCCATCTCCAAATATACATCGTACATGTACACGAGTTAAATAACTAGACGGTATGTGTCTTGGGTACTCGGGACGTGCACCACATGCTTTGCACACATTGTCCGGAATGTCTTGGTTCAAAATGCGGCGTGGATATGCCAAGGTAGAAATGACACTACCTTGGCACGTGATAATGAAACCCTCCGTGCCTGACTTAAATCCAAGTGATTTACGAAAAGCAAACATCAGTTTCTTCGACATCAACTCTTTCTTCACATTTCCGGGGAAACTGCAGTGCATTATCTTGCGAGGAGCTGTTGCAGGAAATTGTTCGCCATTGCTTTCTTTACCCGAGCCCGTGTTCTCGAGATAGATAATGCTTGATGCATTTTCTTCACCCCTTCTACTAAAGTCGAGGCCAAGTGTTTCAGCAGCCTGTTCCGCTGATTTTTATAAAAACGTTTTGTGGCTGACATGCTTGTGTTTCCTGACGTTGCGTATTTGCGCTTATTTTCGCCGTATCCAGAATCATCCTATTGTAAAGACATTAGAAATTCAGCATTCCGCGACCACCTTAACGGCATGAGATGTAAAGTCGTACATCACCGCAAATACATGAAAAATTTTCTTGAAATGCTCAAAAAACATGAGAAGGTTTGGAACAAAGCATTTCTGTACAAAGCATCGGAGCAGACGGCTAAAACACCTGTCCTCGATTTTAAGAGAAGGGGTGAGGAGGATGCAACAAACATTATCTATCTCGAGAACTCACACGTGACGGCCCGGGTGAAGAAGGCAATGGAGAAAAATTTCCTCCAACAGCACCTGACGAAATAAAATTCGAGAGTAGAGTATACAATTTAAATTAATCATTAGAAATAAAATTTCTGCACCACAGTAATGTGAACGAACAGTCGATGTCTTTAAAACTGATGTTTGTTTTCCGTAAATCACCCGGACTGAAATGGGGCTCCGTAGCATATCCTCGCCGCATCTTGGGCCAAGACATTCCCGATTATGGGTGCGGAGCAGGTTAAACAGACAAAAATAATTTTGGAATTTCAAAATGACATACATTCTTCGGGAAGATAAATCCTTGAAAACTAGACTAACAAAAACTATAAAAAGCTTAATTATTCACTGAGTTATGACCAAAAATGTGTACTCATGTTTTTTTTTAAATGAGAAGTTAAAGATTTTATTTAATGATTTTATTTCAGCTTTTCACTCTTTTTTTGTTTTTTACTTCCCTGTCAACGTTTTGTAAGAAAGGTGTGTACTATGCAAGACTCTTATTATATTTTAATATATTTTATTTTATTTTATTCAAATAGTGAAAAAAGTATCAAACCGTAATGAATATGATTCTATTGTTTAAATAGTAGTAGTTATAGATTATCAGGTGCAAAACAAATTTAGCATTCAGCACTGTTTAAAACTTCAATACGCTTGCGATAGTTGATTATTCCTTCATCGGGCTTGAATTTTTAGGATAAACTACTTCCAGCATGCAAAAACTTTTAGGCGCTGTAGCATTTTGAAATTCAAATTTTTCTTCGGCCCACCCTAGTGCAGAGATTTTCATTCACATCCCGAGCAGCTAGGACACATACTATCTGGTTGTCTAACTCATGCGGAAAAGTCGTTCATTCAGAGGTGCAACTTGGCACTATGCGCATTTTATTGTCATCTCTATCACACTTCTGGTATTGATCGCGAGAGAGTTTCGCCAAACGCTGTCAGGTAGATATCATCAACTGTAGGGATTGAGAGGTACCGAATGTAATGAAACTGCATGTTCTCGACAATTTTCTTTGGGACGCACACGAGGCCTGACATAAATCTCATTGATTTCAAGAAACGAACTACGTTTGTTTTATTCAATTCTTGGCACCTTCTGAAAAGAACTTTACAGTCAAGAAAAAAGAAATTAAACATCTCCAAATGTAGATGGTGTATCTACTGACGATCTCAGGCCAATAGGTCGATATACTCAGTTTTGACACAGAACTGTCAAGAAGAATCCCCAACCTTTACCGGAGTCGAAGTGCCTCAAAGAGTTGAATCTTGCACAGCAGAACAAAAGTGGTCCTCGAGGTTCAGGATTATGTACCAAACCCTTCCATCAAGATTTTCCTTCAAGGGGTCATAAATTTTCTCTCAATTTCCCTGTAGATTGTGGAGACCGCTGATCTAGGGTATTCTTTTTTGTGTTCATCATGGACTGTAGCCACCGCTCTCACGGTCGTGAGACGTGGTTACAACGGAAAATTTTTAAATACATATAATTAAAATTTTTCATAAGGGCAACTTTATTTAAAAAACAGCTTTCTTAACAATAATTATATTTCCGAAGTCACGGCTTTTTTGTAAGTAGGGCCCGGTTTTGAAAATATGAACTTTTGAAAAATGCGGCTACCGTCACTGATTCACCAGCGTGAGTCACGCAGCACGCTTCTCGACGAACGGCGAGTGCCTAGTGTTGGCGTTTCTGCTTGCGACTCCGCAATTTTCAAAAATTCATATTTCCAAAACCAGAGCCTACTTGCAAAAAAGCCGTGACCCTTGTCGAATGAAATTCGATAATCATTCGAATTATGCTCACGCGTCCTCAATTTGAATTTAGACTCTCAAGCCTTGCCCTTGCACACGGAGTCCCTGAATGAAAAATGGGTTAAAGAAAAATGTCAAAGAAAACGATCTAGGGGATATTGTTTGCACTGTTTTAGTAATTAATAACCATTATCATTAAAATCGTAGATGATCCTTTTTTTAAATATTTGATTTTTAAAAAAATGTTATATTTGCGGACTACTAATTTTTTTGAAAACACAGGTTAATCTGAAAGAAAAATCTACAACTGTTTTAAATTATTTAATTTGGTTCTTTCGTTCATTAAAAGATTGATTTTATGCTTTTCTCGAAACGTAAGAAATTCTGGATGAAGACCCTCGCCTGGCTGTTCCGACCATAACCCTAAAACTTCATCATCTCCTAAATATCTGAGACATTATTGTAAAAGGTCAATAACTACATATACCTTAAGTGTTATAGACATTTTGTTCATTTCCTTTAAGGCTGACACAAATGGCATATCCAAAGGGGGTCAGTTTCGAAGAACATTTTTGTCTAAAGATCCATAAGAATTTCTTTACATTTTTCGACAAGCATTTTTTCTTTTCGTTTCTAAGGAACAAAAGTACACACACATATCGCGCAACTGCATTCTGTTAGGTCTTTTCGGCGGGTTTCTCTTAGCAATTTTATGTCGCAAAAATTATGCAGGTACCAAGCGTAATTTTTTACCACAACATCCACGTACCTTTTCCCTGCTTTCTCCATGACTACACTTGCCTCCAGGCTTCGCAATATTGTAAGAAAATAATAACACTACTTTTACGAGTAAGTAAATACTTACGAAAAAAAAGCATTAACAAGCATGTTGGTTGACACGTTAAAAAGGTAAAGATTTTTCGCATTAAAAAAAAGAAATGTCCTATAAGTTGCCATAATATCAGTCACCTATTTTCTAAGGAGATTTTAATTGCCTGATGTTAATTCTTTTTGCAGTTAAAACTCATAATCAAATACATTTTAGATATACACTTTGCTTTTCTATTTTCAATTGAAAGAAGGATCAGCCACGATTTTAAATGTTATGGTTTTTAGTTACTAGAACGGTGACAAACAGTACCCCGTTGTCCGTTTTCTTTGACATTTTTTCAAACCCATTTTTCATTGAGGGATACTGTGTTTAAGAATTGACTACTCTTATTACACAAGTGATGTGTTAAGTATAATTTCTTGAATTTTTATTTATGGGAACCGAAATAGTAGCCCACCATATGCAGTGTAAGCTATTATAAAATTCAAAATAGGTCTAGTAACATTGATTGAACTTCCAGGGACACGAAAGTTAAATCTATTTGATGCCTCCATTTAATATGAAGCTATTTGCCGACAACGCCGTATATGGAACTATATATAAAACGGCCAGTATATAGTGCTTGCTTAAATTTGTGACGAGTATGAGTTTATCTGCTGTAACATTGCGAAGTCTGTTCAACGCGGTCTAGTCAAGTCAAGAAAAAATAAAATAGCAGCGGGTTTAGCTGGGAGTTCCCGATATTTCGCATTTTGGCAGTTTTCAGTTCTTATTATTACTGCATTTTGATAGATCAGACCATTCTATCAAGCAAGAAGAAAAATATGAATTAGTGTTTTTCCTCGATTTCCGTGCATTATTCTTCTATTTGCACATAAAAAACTCTAAAACAAGGTGGAAAAGCTACAGAAAGTAAATGAGCATGAGAATTTTAATATTCTGCGGAAAAGAAAATTATTTCAAGATATAACACAAATCGGATCCATTTCAGAGCAGGCCGGCGTAGACAATTTAAATCGCAGAAACATGCGGCGACGAAATATGTTGTTTTTTATAGAAGATTAGCCTAAGAATTTACGATTATTTAAATTGTGAAGTTTAAAAAAATATTATTTTGAATAATTACCCTGGTCGACACTTATAACATCGAGGAAGGAAAAAACTTTTTCTTCAAATCTCCATGACATTCGACCTAATTGAAATATTAAAGTTAAATTTGAACTTTTATAAGAAAGACGTCAGTTTCGTGCGGACCAACTTAAATCATTGCTGTGGCCAGAATTAAGTGTTCTTTCAAGTGCAAGAGAATTTAAGTAGATTCAAAATGATTTCACTGAATTCTGGATAATTTACTTGATTTTTCTTAAGTCCCTTTGATCTTTTTGAAATTTCCTGAAATTAACTTAAATTCCCTTAAATTTCGGTGGATTCAAAAGTCGTGTATCTCGCAAACAGTCTGTACTGTAATTTTTTCATTATTTACGATTAACGGCTTAGTTGCGAATACTTATACCGCGATCTGCCATTTTTCAGCAAACAAAAAAAGATTCGACTTAAAAAATCTCGAGATCCTGAAGTGTATGGAACAATCGACGTCAGATTTGCATTCGAACAAAAAATTATTTTTAAAATTCGCACGTTCCGTTGCATGATTATATGGATCAAATTTTGTTGACTTGTATTTTTACTACAGAAATATCCACGGAAATTGCAAAGTACAAAAATCTGTCACTTGACAGTCCCCTCTCTTACTGCCTTCGGCCAACTGAACGTAAATCAGTGATTACTTTAAAAGTTTTCTAATTTAAAGATTCAATTTTTATCTCTGTATCAATGTATGAACCTAACCATAAACATAAGATTTTCAGTTATTTTCTTAATGTGTTCAGTTAGGAAATCTCGTTGAAAGTCACTGTAAAGTCAAAAAATTGAAAATACAGATTCACAAAAATCAGGTTAGGATTTGTAAGATTATGGAGATCCCAAGATTTAGCGACTCAAAAAAGGTTTCAAATCTCGCCGGAGATCTCGAAAATCTTTAAAATGTACAAAAGTACAAGTAAAGTATCTAAATATTAGGTTTAATGGGACGTCCATATTAAATGTAAGACTCAAGTCATCGATTTTGTTCATTATTAGTTATTTTGTAATGTTTCGGATATTAAAAAGTGGTTCCCAATGATTTTGTAATTTCTAATTTTTTAAAAGTTATTAACAATTGAAAATTTAGGACCTTATATAGATTTAGTTAAAATTTAAACTTGCCTCATGGTTCACCGGTTTTTATGAGGCTAAAATTGCCATTGGGCATTTGTTTATGCGTTATTAGAAATAAACTAATTTTATAAATAAATCCAAAATTTCAACAATTGATAATTTGATAATTTTGGAACATACTTTGAGCAGTACTTGAATGAAATAGATATCTTTCGATAAATTCAGGTAAAATATTTATGCCACAATCAAAAGAATTCTTACAAGTATGCATAGACAACCCTGAGGATTTGAACGAATCTTGCGTTTAGTGTTTCTATTTAAAAAGTTCATTCAAGATCTAAATGAATTTATTTTTGTCTGAACCATTTTATGTATTGAAATCAGAGCATAAAAATGCACAAACCAATATTAGATTTCCAAATTACAACCTTTCCTTTTAATTAAAGAAAAATATGAAAAAAAAGAAAAAAGAGGGAGACAAAAGAAAGAGTCAACCAAACCCAACCTCTCACCCTTTCCTTATTCTTTCTCCGTCTTTTTTTACTACCAGGGACCAACATGTTTCGAAACCAATTTAGACTTCCTCATCAGGGATTATTTATTTCTTTATTCATAATGTGTCCTCTAAGGGTTTACATGACTTCCATTTCTTACAACACTTCCTTCTACATGTTTTATAAAATCTTATCCTTACTGTTTACAATTACTTACACCTATTTGCATAAATCTTATATCGAACGCCTTATATCTATTTTTCTTTACGCTTCTAATTTAAGCGACTTCCGTTTCCTTTTTCTTTCACTTCTCTTGTACCTCCACTTTGCCATTTTTTGCATCCATTCTTTCATTCTTTTTCATTTGCTCCTCTAGCATCCTCTAACTCCTTCATCCACTCTTCCCCCAAACCATCCTCCCCTAGAATCTTTACCACATTCTCTTGCCAGGTTCCTTTATCTTCCATTCCTCTCCTACATCCTTCCCATACATGCTCCCATGTTTACTCTTTCCATTCACATACTCTGCACTTCCTGTTATCTTTCTTTTTCCAATACATACTTGCCCTTACCTCGTTTCCCAATCTAAATCTTGCTATTCTTGTCCATCTTTTCTCTCCCCATCCCTTTTCTAAATACTTTGGTACTCCTTCCTTTTTTTATCATCTTATACCATACATTATATTTTGATTCCTCAATCATCCCCCATCTTTCTATTCATTGTCTTTCTCTCTCCCTTTTTTCCACTTCTTCATAGTTGACTCCAGTCCCGTCTTCTATATCTCTAGCCTTAAAGAAATCCCTCCTTTCTTCCTCTCATCTCGTTAATACAATCGCCCTCCCTCTCCTTCCTTCTACCTCCATCAAACACGTTCTCGCTAACTCCCCTCCCTTTCCCTCCCTCAGCTTCCTCTCAAAATTCCATGCCCTCTTTCCTGCTCTAGTACTTAATTTATCCCTTTGCGCTTCTTCTCTCACCATATATCCCGGTGTCCTCCAGTCTACCCCTAGCGTCCACCTTATACACCTTTCTTGTAAACTTTCAATCTCTTTCCTTTCTTTCCATCCCCATATCTCTGCTCCATAACGTAATACCGGCCATACCAGCGTATCAAATAACCACATTCTCCTTCTTCAATTTTTTTAAATCTTCTTTTTCCTATTCCCGATATCTATTTCATTACCCCTGCTACTTTTTTTATCCTTTCTCTTATATGAGCTCTATGATCTCCATTTGCTTGCAAGGTATATCCCAAATACTTAAACTCTTTTACTTCTTCTAATTTTTTTCCCTTCCATCTTCCCGTCCATTCTTTTTTTCGTCCCCCTCCTTTTCTAAACCTCATTATCTTTGTCTTTTCTACATTTAAATTCAACTTTTTTCCATCTAAGTATTTCTCCAATCCGGTAATTAAGCCCGCCATCCCTTCTTCATCCTCTGCCATCAACACTATATCGTCTGCGTATGCCAGTGTATATATCTTTTCGTCCACTATCCTAACTCCTCCCAACCCTTTTCTCTTCATTTCTTCTTCCAAGTCTGATATTAATATATTAAATAAAAGCGGGCTCAGAGGACATCCTTGCCTTACCCCTCTCACCAACCAGAAACTATCTCCCACTTGCTCTCCTACTTTTACCTTGCTTTTTTCTCTCTAAAAATTTCCGATACTCTCTTTATCAATCCCTCTCTTATCCCCTTTTTCACCATAACTTTTTATATTTCGCCTCGGTCTAATGAGTCAGACGCCGCCTTCAAGTCCACGAACACTGCTATCATTGCCCCATTCTCCCTTTTAATCCTCTTATTTACTAAGTAGTTCAGAACATATATATTGTCCATTACCCCCATCCCTTTTCTAAACCCTGTCTGATTTGGTGGCTCTATATTTTCCTCCACAACTTCTTTTTTTAACCTCCAATAAAACAGTCACATATACTTTATACAGTGTTGGCATTAGTGTAACTCCTCTATCATCCTTAACCTCCTCCCCTTTGCCCATTCCTCTAATTCTATCCCCCCAGATTTCCATACTTCATTAGGAGTCTCATCTATACCCGGTGCCTTTCCTTCTTTCATCATCCCTAATACCTTGACTATTTCTTCTCTTGTAATGTCCTCCTCCTCATCTATTTCCCTACCATCTCTTCCTCCTTTCCTAACTTTCTTCTCTACCCCTCCTAGTATGTAATTCCATAAAATATTTTTTCCATTCTATCATCTCAATATCCTGTTTTACTCTTTTCCTTCTTCTTCTCTCTTTATTTACCACCTCTTTAACTCTTCAATAACTTCTTTCCCTCCCCATTCAGTATCTTGTCTTTGGATTTTCTTCCTCGCTCTCCATCCCATTCCCTTCCTCCTCTATCTCCTGTTCTCGCATTAAAGTCACCTCCTATTATTAGCCTACTCTCATGCTTATTTTCTTTCATCAGTTCTCTCATCTCCTCTGATTTTTCCTGCATATCACCGTTCACATAAACCCCCACTATGTTCCACCTCTCCCCTCCCATATTTACCTCTTCTACTATTAATCCTTCTTTATGTTCTTTCAACTCTTTTTTATAATTCTCTGTTATACATTCGTTCCTTACTCCCATCACCATTCCTCGCATTGCTCTGCCATTTTTATTCTTCCTCTCTGCATTTTGAACCTGCCATTTGCAACCTCTTGGTAATCTTCCCCTTACTCTTTCCCATCCCATTTCATCTAGCCACGTCTCCATTATTACTACTACATCCCATAAATCTCATACATCTCCATACATCTCATAAACTCCCCATCCTTTTTTTCTAAGCCTGCTATATTCCAGTAGGATATCCTCCAATCTTCCCTACTTTCGTTTCTCGTTTCTTTTTCTTTCTCACTAATTCTTATTTCTTTACCTCCCGTTCCTTTCTCTCCTAGTTTCCCGTCACCTCATTTTTTACTATCTCTTCCCTGTCCTCGTCCCAATTTCACCATACACCTTCTATCTGTATTCTCCCATACTTAACCCATGTTCTTCTTCCCTTTTTTCTTTCCTCTTCGGCTATTTTCCTTAACTTATACTGCATGTTCCTTTCTACCCATGTCAAATCATATTCTATTCTCTCCGAGCTTCCATATAAAACCCTCTTATGTTCCCATTTCTTTAGTTTCACTAGTACCATTCTCTCCCCTCTTCGCTCTTCCCTTCCTACACTTCGCACTTCCTCTACCTCTACCTTAGCATTAATCCTTTTTAGTACTTCTTCCACTCCTTCCATCAGCTCCTTCCCCTCTAATCTTGGGCACTTTATCACTATGTTTCTTTTTCTTTCTTCTCTCTCTTTCTTTTCTATTCTTTGTTCTATTTTTCTCAGCCTTTCCTTCTCCTTATTCCCACTCCCCCCACCTCCAAACTCACGGTTTGAGCTTTCAATTTTTTTTATTCTACCTTCCAACTCATCTAACTTTATATTAGGCTCTTCCTTCTTTTCTAGCCTTTGCTCCAACATCTGCATCCTTTTCTCTAGGTTTTCCCTCACTTCTTCCCATTTCCTCATTTCTTTCCTAAGTTCGGCCATTTCCTGTCTAATTTCTTTCCTTATTTCCTCCACCCTTTTCTCATGCCTTTCCTCATACATCCCCATTACTTCTATCATCATTTCGCGCGTTTCTTTTAATCTTTCCATTTCCATCGGATCTTCAACCTCAGCTCTATCTCTTTCTGTCCCCTTATTTTTCTCATCCTTCTCTACAAAACTATGTTTCTCCGGTGGCGTTCTGTACATTTTTTTATTTTTCAAGCTTGACCTTATATCTTCCTTTTCTTCACTGCTTCCCCTGTCCCCTCTCTTCCTTTTGATAAATGCCTCAATCGACCCCACGCTCTTCGTCCTCAATCTATCCTTTTCTACCGTTTTCCTATACTTTCCCCTTGCCCTCCTTTCTTTGTTCTCCCCTTTCAGTGTACTGAAAATTTCCTGATCTGAATCCCTACTTTCCTTGATAGTATTCGCTCCGCTAGCCATGAATCCAATTCAAATGATCCCGCCTTCTATCGTTCTCTGTCTCCATCTATCGTCGCGTCTACCTGCCTTTCCTTTCTCCTTCTCTACCCTTCCCTGCTACGACCAACCTGGTCCTCCCACGCTGTCACAAACCTCAAACCCACCTAACCTCAACTTCCACACAAATCTGTCCTGATCCCCAAAAATATCCTCACCCCCTTGCTAATCTTTCAATCTCTCAATCAACCCCTCACAAACGAACCAAACTTTGTTATATCTTGAGAGATTCTTTTTTAAATCAATATATTTTTATTTTCTATCTTTATAAATAACAACGTCATGCATTTTTTTTTGTTTCTTCCATGATAAAGTGTCTTGATATCATCCCAATTAAAATCATGACCCTTTGTGGTTCTATGTTTTGAAAGAATTGAGTGACATCTATGACTTCTTTGAAAATTATTTGCCCAATTTGAACTGTATCACACTCTATGCGTTTAAATTTGTAAATTACACATTGTTTATCTAGTTTTTCATACCTATATTTTCTCAATGTCAGAATTATATTACTTTTGAACGAAACTCTATGTGTGATATGTAAACTTGATTTTCCAAATATTGTTTTCAAAATCTTCGACGTTTTTCCAAAATAAGGTAAAACTGTCGTATTCAATGTATAATAATCTTTAATACAGGTATTACTTTTGTTCTGGTTATTATTTTTACGTTTAATATAATTATATCTACTTTGCACTTTTCATGAAAAACTGGATGCGACAATTTAAAAGCCCTATCTATAAAAATTGTAATGATTCCTGTTTTTTTTAATAGATTGATTAGAAAGAAAACCAAGTTTTCTTCATGAAGACATCGTTTTTCTATGCTAATCTGTGTTAACATAGCCTTCATCAGCTTGAATTAAAGTCATATATAGAAATCTAAATCTCCTTTCAGCTTCAGTTCCTACACTAAAGTGTAATCTTGTGTTATATATACTATATATACCATTATATGTGACCGTCCGCGAAGAAAGGGACCTAACACGCGGTAGCTTCATTTTACAAGAGGGGCGATTGAAGAGGCAGTTAAACACAGGAATTCCATAAAAGCGTCTCACTTTGCAGTTTATCAACAATTAGAATTTTTTAGATATAGTAATAAAATGTTTTATTATGAAAGAGCAAATAAAAACTATAGATTGTCGAAAAAAACTAAAAATCTTTTTTTTCGCATTAGGTCCCTTTCTTCGCGGTGGTCACATATATACTATTTTATTTACTATATATACTATATATATATATATATATATATATATATATATATATATATACTATAAAATGCATTTAAAAGAGTATCAACATCATTTATATGGGTATATAGTTATAACGGGATTGCCTATCGAGGAATAATTTTACGCAAAAATAGCGTGAAAAAGATTAACAATTAAAAAACAGACTTTCAAACGTCCTCACTTTACGGCTCATTAGAGACAAAAATAACCAATGAAAAAAGAGGGAGAAAGTGGGAAAAAGTCAACCAAAACCAACTTCTCACTTTTTCCTTTTTCCCTCCTCTTTATACTACTACGGAACCAACATATTTCGGTGCCAATTTACGTTTCCCTTTTTAAAAGGTTACTCGATCTAATTTTGCATTCATTAGTGAAAAAAGTGACAAAAATATAAAAATTATTGTAAAAAAAGAAAAATAACAATAATTATAACTATAGAGGAAAACTTTTTTGCTGATCTCAATGTTATGTTGTGTTAATTTAATCAATGGCCCCGAAACATGTTGGTTCCCTAGTAGCATAAAAAGATAAAAAGGACGGAGAAAGGAAAAAGTGAGAGGTTGGTTTTGGTTGACTTTTTCCCTTTTCTCCCTATTTTTTTGGTTATTTTTGTCTCTAATGAGCCGTAAAGTGAGGTAGTTTGGAAGTCTGTTTTTTAATTGTGAATCTTTTTCATGCTCATATTGCATAAAATTATAAATGATAAAATAGACTTCTTTTCGATCTTAAATCAAAATTTTTTAAATAGAGCCACTAAACTCATGATTCGTTCCAATCTGCAGGGTTTTCTTATGAATATTTTCAGAATTATTTCAATGAAGTAAATAATTTTACGTCAATTTTTTGGAAAAAAACTTTTTATTTAAATTCTTGTAAGAAGAATGCATTTCATGTTAGCAATTTTAGAAATACCTTTAAAATGTTTGGATTGTTTCTTTTCCTATTTGGAAAATGTAATAATCTAAGTGGATTGGTTCAGAGTCACCCACAAATAATGGCTTATTGCCACTTACAGCTGACTTAGTTGACCGTCAGCTCGTGGCGAGAAACTGGTGGTCGTAGGAAGTGCCATTTAGCCCGATCGTCGGGCGTGTGCCCTGAGAAGGACCGGCACGGATGACAAGGAAGATGTTCCTCCGGGAAGCAGTGTTGGAGCGTGGTTCTGGGCGAGAGCGAAGGTAACGAGAGCACTAATAAAAAGGTTGATGCTCTTGAGAGCAGGCCAAGACTAAAGCTAAAGACTAAAGGTTCCGTCTCATCTCCGACATGGGCCTGCAACCTTTTCGTGCAGGGCAGCACCGGGTTATATTTTCGTTGTAACAATTCCGTTACAAAGTAAAGAATCATCAACATATCGTGCATAAAAGTCTGAAACCAGTCGCACGACTTGAGAATCACCTACGCGCACGCCTCCCACATACTATTTTTTTTAATAGGGCGTTTAGAGCTCGATTCCAAAAATTTGGCGAATTGAATTTCAGGGGTGAACCTCTGACTGAGCCTCGGAGTGGAATCCCGGTAGGGGCTTGGGGGCCAAGTCACCTATTAATAATAATAATAATAATAATAATAATAATAATAACCGAAGGTGTTCTTGCGTTGTCGTCGCGGTAGGGCTTGAGCTTTCCTCTCATGAATTTGAAGGCTATGTTGGCCGTAGCATTGCTACTGACAGGGTTTCCCATGCCAGACAGGCAGAAAACGAAGAGGAAAGTGACTAAGAGGAACACCAAAACCCATAAATGATAATGGAGAGTATTTTAAAAATTTTGAAACGCTTGTCGCTACCCGAGGATCGTCGGGGCGCCCCTGGAGCCACCGCTGGGGGCCACAGCATGCGGGACGGTGGTGATGGTGAGCTGCGAGATGGTCAGGCAGATCTCACTAATCAAACAGCTGGCCAGCAAGAACATCTGCGACATACGGTAAGCAGTGAAACATCAACTGCGTCTGCTGAGGATGCTTTGGCTAGCGTTAGCTATTTGCAGCCAACCACTTCAACAGAAATACCGTGGGAGAGCATCAAGTGGGATACCACAATGAATGAGGAATTGATGCGTCTCTATTATGAAAGTGCGAAGTTTGAAACATCACGCAAAAAAGGACAAAATTTCAGAACGAAATTTGCCGCAAAGTATCCTCAAATAGAGAAAGTCGCATTGAGAGATCTTATCGCTAAGGTGAAGGACATCAGGACTAATCTACTCATCTCAGAAGATCGAGCAATGGAGATTAAACAGCAGGTTGATTTGGAGTGGAAGAACAACGGCAATGAACAGCAGTTAGAGGAAGCCGCGTCACACGAACAAGCAGTGGCAATTGATGTTCTTCCTCAACCTGGTGATGATCCAGCACCACCACATCCTCCGGAGGTAGATGGCCTAATACAACCAGTGCCAGAAGCCGAAGTTCAACAACCAAGGAAGCGATTAAAATGGACATACCATATGAACAGAGATGTGATGCGCTTTTATTTTTTGGCAAAGAAAAGTGGGCAAAGTGTAAGGAGAGAACATCATCGTCTCTTCTTACTTAAGTACTCAGGGCTAGCCACAAGAATAAATGAGCAGAATCTAGCAGATCAAAAACGCTCGATATCTGTAAACAAATTGCTTTCGGCTGTTGAAATAGCTGCCATCGAAATGGAAGTGGAACAGCAGCTTCCTATTGATGAACTTCCATTGGAAGATGTGGAAAACGAAAACTTGATTGCAGCTGAAGACATAGGTGCTAGGGATAATGAACACCAAGTACCGGATGGACTAGAACCACATCCGGATATCCTAAACGATGATATGAACAGCGAAGTCCCAGAAAATCTACAGCACCTTGAAAGGAATTTTGGTCATGCTCTACTAGAGTTCAGACATGTAGAACCAACACAAAGGCATTCACTGCCCAAGATGAACATTACAAATGATCTGCGTGCACTAATAGAACACCTAAACAGCAAGGTTTTACCTATGCATTTGAACGCAACACAAAATGCGTTAGAGGTGCAAACTCTTGTATACTGTGCAGCTGTGGCAACCGTTAGAACGTTGGGCCGCAGAACTAGGCCAATAAATGCAGTCTTCGCCCCAAGACTGGAGCGAGATCCGCCATGGAAGATCAGGTTGGATATGGATGTCAGCAAAGTAAGGTGCAAATTGGGTCGACTGACTCAATATAAAAAAGGAAATCGAACCAGAAAGCTGATACACCATGTTATTAAAATCATCCACCCTCGGTACATCGAGACATTGACACCAGCAATATTGGATGAGATTATAGACTCCCAGCGGCAGAGACTTGATGTTCTTACTGCTAGACTGCGTCGGTACAAGAAAAGTAGTGCAAGAAGGCAACAAAATCGAACCTTTCTGACAGACGAAAGAAGGTTCTATCGTGAACTGAGTGTACAGCAAAATAACCAGCAAGACACCGAAGTCCCTCAATTGGAAGAAATGACTAACTATTGGTCAGACGTTTGGGGAAAAACTAACAGAAGCAATTTTGACACTGCGTGGTTCCAACTAGAGAAAGCAAGAGCAAGCAATAACCCTGAAATGGAGCTGACGAACATCACAGCTTTAGATGTTTCAGCGGTTTTGAAAAAAGCATGTAACTGGAAAGCTCCAGGTCCGGACATGGTGCACAATTTCTGGTATAAGTACCTGACTAGTGTGCATCCTGCGTTGGCACGGTGTTTTCAGAAGATCATCGAACATCCAGATCTGATGCCAGGCTTTATGCTGCAGGGTACTACGTATATGTTGCCTAAAAAACCAGATGCTCAAAATCCATCTGAATTTCGACCGATAGCCTGTCTTCCAACAATATATAAATGTCTTACAGCAATCATAGCAGATAAGGTTTATTCTCACTGTGACGAGAATGACATCCTTACAGAAGAACAAAAAGGATGTTGTAAAAACTCCCGAGGCAGTAAAGATCTAGTCACCATAGACGCTGTTGCCATGACGCAAGCTCGTAAACACCAAAGGAACTTGCACATGGCATACATTGACTACAAACAAGCGTTTCCTTCCGTACCACATGACTATTTGCTTGAAGTCTTAAAAGTATACAAAATTTGTCCACGCATCATTGACTTCCTAAGTCGTGCGATGATGCTATGGGGTACAAGAATCAAGTATTTTGATCATGGACAACTGAGGATAACTAGATCAATACGCATTAAGACGGGTATATTCCAAGGAGACTCCTTCAGTGCATTATGGTTCTGTTTAGCGTTGAACCCACTGAGCAAAACTTTAAATAGCATGTCTCATGGGTTCCGAGTAAATGATAATGAGGATGGTCATCAAGTGACCCATCTTCTATACATGGATGACCTGAAGCTATACGCTAGTTCGGACGAGAAATTGCAACAAGTGATTGATGTTACAAAGCAGTTTTCCAATGATATCAACATGGAGTTTGGACTAGATAAATGCCGAACAGTGCATTTAATCAGAGGAGAATTAGGGACCGCAGAGATAGACAACGATTTCGGGAATGACATTGAGGCAATGGCTGAGGGCGAGTCATATAAATACCTGGGTATTCTTGAATCTAAGGGTATTCAGCATACGATAGTTAAGAAAAGCCTAACGACTGCCTTCACTACAAGACTCAGATTGGTTCTGAAGAGTTCTCTTAACTCGGCACACAAGATCAGGGCAATCAATACCTACGCCATCCCTGTTCTCACGTACTCCTTTGGGCTCATCAAATGGTCGAACACTGACCTCGAACGATTAAACAGAATCATCCGCGTAGAAATGACGAAACACCGAATGCACCACCGTAATTCGGCGAGTGAAAGGGTAGTTCTACCACGACATAGAGGGGGCAGAGGCATTGTAGATGTCAGAAAACTGTGTGAGTCACAAGTTACACAGTTGCGAGACTATTTTAACAGCAAGCGAGATGTTACGCTTTACAACACCATCTGTAAAGCGGATCTTGACTACACGCCCTTGAATATGTCCTCAGAGGAGGCCTTGAATATCAGGGCACAAACCATAGAGGAATTAGAAACGCAATGGAGACAGAAAGCCATCCACAGCGAACACCCCAAAACGCTAGATCAATATGAAGTGGATAGTGAGGCATCCAATATTTGGCTGAGAAAGGGACTCCTGTATCCAGAAACGGAAGGATTCGTCATTGCGATTCAGGATAGAGTTGTTAGCACCAGGAATTATTGCAAACACGTGTTACATCAAGACGTGGTTGACCGGTGCCGATTATGTGGAGATACCAACGAATCCATCGAGCACATTATTGATGGTTGTCGCGTAATGGCTCAAAGAGAATATACGCACAGACATAATGATGTGGCGGGCATTGTACATCAACAACTTGCCTTAAACCTAGGACTCTTAACAGAATGGATGCCTTTCTATAGATACATTCCAATGTCAGTTTTAGAAAATGAAGATTACATCTTATATTGGGATGTGACTATCCAGACGGATCATTACATCCGAGCCAATCGACCTGACATCGTGATGCGAGAGAAAAAAGGTGGAAGAGTCTACATCATCGACATTGCTTGTCCGCTCAACCGAAATTTGCAGGCAACCTATACAACCAAGATTCATAAGTATAGCGAGCTAAGGCATGAAGTTAAGGCCATATGGAGGAATGTGAAACATGCATCTATTCATCCTATTGTGATTTCGGCTACAGGCAATGTGCACGCAAGATGCACTGAACATCTTGAACAATTAGGAGTCAGTAGGGTACTGGCGGCAGCTCAAAAGGCGGTTTTATTAAACACCTGTCGCATTGTAAGAAACTTCCTAGACCATCAGGAAGCAAGTGACTAAGAACCTATGGCGTGATACATGGTAGCTCTAAGAAAGCATCCAGAGGCGACTGGTGTCACCTTCAACACTCACGGCCGCTGTGTAAGGATAACAGCGGCAAAGCCAAACTGCAAACTACATCATGCTTCTAATTTTGTACCTACAACATCATCGTAAATGATTTCAAACAACGTATTGAAATAACTTTTAACATCCTGATCTCATCAGTCACTTGACTTAGTCCGTGGCTATGACGAAAAACCGGGTTCATCCGAGAAAAAGTATGAAAAAAAAAAAAATAATAATAAGCCTCGGTGGCTCAGTTGGTTAGACGCTCGGACTTCACCTCAGAGGTCCGGGGTTCGATCCCTGAGCCGGTACCTCTTGAAATTTTTCTATGTACCATTACCGAGGTTCTGGTGGTTCGGAACCCACCTTAAGCTGTAGGTCCCCCCATCATGCACTTGACTGCAACCCAGTCCGTGAATGATGGGGTAAAAACCAGGCTTTGCCCAATATGTCAAGGCACACGCTCTTATCAGATCACTTGATGGCATTATAATAATGCGTCCGTGACTGATAATATATACCGGGATAACCCCGTGCATAATATTCAAACAAACAAAAAAATCCAACTCTAACCAAAAATGCCTTCGACATATTGGGCTGTAACCATCTTAAGCCTGAGAGAAAAATGAGTTTCCTCATTTTAATAAGAAAGCTCTAAGAAAGCATCCAGAGGCGACTGGTGTCACCTTCAACACCCACGGCCGCTGTGTAAGGATAACAGCGGCAAAGCGAAACTGCAAACTATATCATGCTTCTAATTTTGTACCTACAACATCATCGTAAATGATTTCAAACAACGTATTGAAATAACTTTTAACATCCTGATCTCATCAGTCACTTGACTTAGTCCGTGGCTATGACGAAAAACCGGGTTCATCCGATAAAAAGTATGAAAAAAAAAAAATAATAATAATAATTCCAAGGAGACTCCTTCAGTGCATATGCCTCTGTTTAGCGTTGAACCCACTGAACACTAAATAGCATGTCTCATGGGTTCCGAGTAAATGATAAGGAGGATGGTCATCAAATGACCCATCTTCTATATATGGATGACCTGAAGCTATACGTTAGTTCGAACGAAAAAATGCAGCAAGTGGTTGATGTTACAAAGCAGTTTTCCAATGATATCGAGGCAATGACTGAGGGCGAGTCATATAAATACCTAGGTATTCATTTGGCCTCATCAAATGGTCGAACACAGACCTCGAACGATTAAACAGAATCATCCGCGTAGAAATGACGAAACACCGAATGCGCCACAGTAATTCGGCGATTAAAAGGGTAGTTCTACCACGACATAGAGGGGTAGGGGCTTTGTAGATGTCAGGAAACTGTATGAGTCACAAGTTATACAGTTGGGACAATATTTAAACAGCAAGCGAGATGTTACGCTTTACAACACGATCTGTAAAGCGGATCTTGACTACACGCCCTTGAATTTGTCCTCAGAGGAGGCCTTGAATATCAGGGCAGAAACCATAGAGGAATTAGAAACGCAATGGAGACAGCAAGCCATCCGCGGCGAACACCCCAAAACGTTAGGTCAATATGAAGTGAATAGTGAGGCATCCAATATTTGACTTAGAATGGGCGTCCTGTATCCAGAATCGGAAGGATTCGTCATTTCGATTCAGGACCGGGTTGTCAGCACCAGAAATTACCGCAAACACGTGTTGCATCAGGACTTGGTTGATCGATGCCGATTATGTGGAGATACCAACGAACCCATCGAGCACATTATTGATGGTTGTCGGGTAATGGCTCAAAGAGAATATACGCACAGGCATAATGATGTGGCGGGCATTATACATCAACAAGTTGCCCGAAAACTAGGACTTTTAACAGAATGGATGCCTTTTTATAGATACAGTCCAATGTCCATTTTAGACATCCGAGCTGTACGACCCGACCTATACAACCAAGATTCATAAGTATAGCAAGCTAAGGCATGAAGTGAAGACAATATGGAGGAATTTGAAACATGCATCTATTCATCCTATTGTGATTTTGGCTACAGGCAATATGCATGCAAGATTCACTGAACATCTTGAACATTTAGGAGTCAGTAGGGTACTGGCAGCAGCTCAGAAGGCAGTTTTATTGAACACCTGTCGCATTGTGCGAAATTTTCTAGACCATCAGGAAGCAAGTGACTAAAAACCTGTGGAGTGGCAGATGGTAGCTCTAAGAAAGCATCCAGAGACGACTGTTATCACCTCCAATGATTGTGGCCGCTGTTTATGGATAACAGCGGTGAAATACGAACTACAAACTACACTATGCACCTAATTTTGTACCCACAACATCAGCGTAGAAGATTTCAGACATCGTATTATATTAACTTTTAACATCCTTATCTCATCAGTCACTTGGCTTAGTCCGTGGCTATGATGGAAAACAGTGTTCACTCAAGAACAAGATAAAAAAAATGCCTAGCATCAACAACACCTTTGGTGCTTAAAAGTCGTGTACAGGAAGCAGAACAACCGCTTCCACTAAGAGAACATGCTGACAAGCCCCTGAGGGATTTCTTTTTGCCTGTCAAGACGGCGTTATAGACACCTTAGTTTACCGCGAGCTCATAATGAATGCACCGGTAGGCGATACCAACTATGGTATGATATGGTATGGTATGGTAAGCGTTAAGCTATGGTGCACAAATTTGGGGATGGAAAGAACATAAGAGAGTTGAAAGTTTACATGAGAGATTTTTGAGATGGGTTAGAGGAGTGAGTTGGAGCTGCCCAGGTCATACGCTGAGGGAAGAAATAGTTCAAGAATAAATGGCGGTCAGGCAAATGAAAAGAGCCTAGAACATGGAAGAGAAACTAAGAAGGGGAGAGTGAAGCAAAATTGCACAAGCGTGTGCCCGCGAGGTTATGGATAAAGAGAGGAGGGGTTACGTGGGGCGTTCAAAATGTGAGGATGAGAGATATGTAATGAGTTTTGAATGTGGTATGCAAGTGGAATAGAGTGGTGAGATTCAGAATAGGAGACGGTGTAAGAGCAAGTAGGTATTAGACGAATGAAGAAGAGAATGTGTGTAGAGTATGTAGGTATGAGCAGGAAACATTTTTGTATGCGTTAGAGATGTGTACAGGTGACGAAGGGGGGAGGGGGGGAGGAGCATAGAAGAGAGAATGAAATGGATTCCGAATGAAAATGTCCCTGGGAGGATGTATGAAGAAGCTGGAAGAGCTGAGAGAGAGAGAGAGCTGGTTGCGTAGGGTAAGAAAAAAAGCCAAAACATTACTCCTAAAGCAGGAGAATTACGAAGTAGTGTTGCGGATTAGAGACCAATTATGAGCTTGATAGTGGTAAGAGGAAATGGAAGCTCTGGGTAAAGTCGCAATCGTTTAGAAGTAAGAATAATAATTTATAATAAATTATATTTATACATTTAGAAGCTAAGGGACTGTTTGATCTTGGGAATGTAACAATTGTATATTTAAATGTAGTTTTTGTACTATAACCCTTATTTTAAATGAATATTATTATTTTAGTTTATTTA
>CAKNXH010059682.1:53446-73804 GCA_932178445.1 Andricus quercusramuli | reverse complement strand
GCCATTGCTGACGACTCGTAAATTCGTGGCCATTATAGCCCACTCGCGTACATTTGCAAATTTAAAATGACATAAGATATTTCGAACACAAGAAAAATAAGGTAGAGAGCAAGAAACTAACAACTTAAAACCTCACCTGAGATCACCCTTCGTCCCCGTAGGGAACCACGTCCCAGTGGCATTTTTAGAATTCAAAAGTAAATCAGCGAGACTCTGAAAAGTCGCAGAGTAAAATTTTGCTGCTGGCTACGTGAGCGTCGAACTAACAGTGACGATTGTCGAAGATGCTCGTCCCCAAAGACTTACAAACCTGTATTCCGTCATGCGCAGATGACCGATTTTGCAGATCGAGCGCGAATACGTTTTCAACTGGCGGCAAGCATGCGTTACGTCACGAGTCGGCGACGATCCTGCGGATAGAGAGAGAGAGAGAAAACTCATCCACAACGGACGGCATGAGGTGGCGCACGGACGCGCAGAACGACCACGCGGTCTGCTACGTTATAGTCTATGGTACCGCAGTATGGCCGCGCGCTTGTTCACGCCGGTTTGTTTACATCGCCGCGATGTGCACGTGGACGTCGTCGCCCTGGTTAACGTTGATCGCACGGGACTCCCCTCCATGCGAGTAACCAGGTTCCTCTTCTCCGAAGTCGGGATGTCATGGCCTCTGCGTTGTTTCGCGTGACGTGTGTACGTGTTGTGAGACTGTCACTGACCCTGGTCACTAGTGACAGTCGCGCGGGTGTGTGTGTGCTGAGCCCTTCGGCTCCGGTTTATATAAAAAAAAAAAAAAAAAAAAAGAACGTGTGTGATTAGTGAGTGAAGTGTTTTACTTATTTATTTCTGTCCCTGGTCGGACGATTCTGACAGACTGTCAGCTGACATGGGACCCATAACCTCCAATCCTGGTTATCGCGGATTATTTTATTTCACTAAATGAAGGTAATGTTGACGATTATTTACGTGATTTTTGAATGTGAATTTCAGTTTACGGTCGACCATTTATAATGATCGACAGGTAGTTGACTTGAAATTTTGAGTGATTGTTTCTTTAAGAGTACCTTTTACTCGAACCAATCCACTCCAGCTGCTCGCAGGCAACTGTCAGAAAGTTGACTACTAGTTCGAGCCTCACGAGTAGAGCTGTGTAAAAGTACGTTTATTAATTTTCCAATTATTTGTATACGTGGACTAATGCCACGTTACAGTACATTTCCTTACACGTGAAGAATGCTTACAAATTTTCGATCATTTTTTCCATTGTCATTGAGGACATTTTTTATTCAGTTTAGTTTCTCTTCAAAAGCCTGACTTCGAGAAACGAACTATATTCGTGATCGAATTCTTGGCTCCGTCCGAATACAACATCACTGCAAAAGAGAAAGAAAAAAGAGGAAAGGTATCAAGACATCAAAAGAGAGCTGCAACGACTGTACCCAAAATATTCGGTGCGAGTAATTTTCCTTGTGATAGGTGCTCTCGGAGATGCTATTTTCGATGCTATTTTGTTCTTAGAATTCAAAAATAAAAAAATGTTTCTTGACAACTGGGACACCCTGTATGTATATTTCTATATATAATTAAAAAAAAAAGTTAAACAACCACCGCAGGGTACCACTAAGAGCAAGTATTATATAAAAAAAAATGTCAATAGCCCCCAGTAGAACCGCGGTAAAATACACCTATGGCCACGTCTCACATCCGTGAGATGGGTGGTCACAGGGCACGACGAAATCACAATGGCAGGCTGGCGAAACCCTCGTGTGTCTTGAGGTCACGAAGCGACCCAAGGATGACAGCTTTCTGCATCCATCTCGCAAGTGCCTTGGCATATTTTTGGCACGCGGGTATGGCTTTAAGGTTACGAACCAGTGATAATTTAGCACCTCCGAGAGCACCTATCACAAGGACAATTACTCGTACCGAATATTTTGGGTACAGTCGTTGCAGCTCTCTTTTAAGGTCTTGATACCTCTCCTCTTTTTCTTTCTCCTTTGCAGTGATGTGATATTCGGACGGAGCCGAGAATTCGATCACGAATATAGTTCGTTTCTCGAAGTCTTGGAGAACAATGTCAGGCCTCGAGTGCGCTACGGAGACTGCTGCCCGAAAATCGTAGTTCCAGAAAACCTGGCACTTCTCGTTTTGGCCAATTGACTCTATATCCCTTGGAGCGTTCGGCAGGGCAGGCTCGCGACCAACACCGTAAGAGCGACAAAGATGGTAATAAAGTACTCATAGGGCCGCATTATGTCTACAGATGTACGTCGTTCATGCGTGGGTCGGACACCCAGATAGTATGTGTTCTAGGTACTCAGCGTGTGCATGACACGCTCTGCACCTATCACAGGGAACTTCTTTGACATAAAATGCGGGCAAGGTATGCTCAGGTGAAAAAGACACCGTCCTGGCATGCAAAAATAAAACCCTCTGTACCTGAATTGAGCCCTGATGATTTGAGGAAAGCATAAGTTTGCTCCTTCGACAAGGTCTGTTTTTCTACATTTCTGTAAAAGTTTCCGTGCATATGCTTGTCGAGTAGCTGTTGGTAAATTTTCCAACCTCTGCTTTCTTTACTTCGGCTTTTAAACGTGAAGCATATAGGTGGAGTAATGCACTGTCCTCACTTCTGATGTTAAAATTCAGACCAAGGGTCTCGGTTGCTTGCTCCGCGGCTTTGTAAAGGAACGCGCCTTCGCGAATCATCTCGTGGTTCCTGACCATCTTTAGGCGCGGATCTCTGCCATTAGCAACGATGTAAGCTGTACTCAGAACAATTCGTTCATGAAGACACTGGAGATTCAGAAGTCCGCCTTGACGGCGTGAAATGTATAATCGCGGAACTGACGAATTGATATGAAAGCTTTTATGCATATGCATGATCTTACGTGTGGTGACATGAAGGGCCTTAAGCTCGTTCTTCGTCCATTGAACAACCCCAAACGAATAGAGTAGATGCTTGTATCTGCTTCGAAGAGATTCCTTTACTGATTTTACATCCTGAATACGGCTTTGAGGCACGTCCAGGTATGTATAGGTCTCTCCAGTATTAAGATGTCCAATAATACTTATATCCATATGCTCAGCGTCCTTGGGAACGCCAGTAATCTTCCCTTTCTTGAGATGAATCTTGGCACACTTGTCCAAGCCGAAATCCATTCCAATCCCTCCTGTGTAGTTCTTGACGATATTTATAGTAGATTGAAGTTTGCTTTTACCAGAGGCATAGATCTTCAGGTCATCCATATAAAATACATGATTGACCTCATGCTCGCGCTGATTAGTGTCGCCACAGAGGTATCCAGGAGAATTTCGTAGTGCGAGAGATAGAGGCAGAAGTGTGATGCAAAAAAGCAAAGGGCTCATGGTATCACCTTGGAAGACGCCCCTCTGTGAGGTGACGTTGTTCTTTATCACACTATAATTTCTACATGAGATTGTAAATCTAGTTTTCCAAAGAGGCGTCAATCTCTCTACGCATCTCACTATGTGTGGATGTACCTTCAAGCTTTCCAACAGACAGATGATAAGTCTATGAGAGGTTGAATCGAAAGCTTTCCGGTAGTGAATCCAGGCCACTGACAGGACGCGCTGATGGGCTGCAGCGTCTTCATAGACACACCTGTCAATTAGCAGGTTCCCTCGACTGCCTGCTACACCTCTTCTCGAGCCACGTTATTCATGACAGCTGTAAAGATCGTATACAGTGTGTTTAAACAAGTTATTGGTCTTTAATTCTCTGGGTTGGACAAGTTGCCTTTTTTCGGCAGGAGTATAGTGTTTCCTAACATCACCCTCTGCGGAATGGGCGCCTCCGACTTTATATATGAGTTGAATATGCTGGCTAAATGTTGGTGTGTAAAAGTAAACTTCTTCCACCAAAAGTTCTTGATACAATCTGGTCCAGCAGCGGAAAAGATCTTCGTGTCTGTAAGTGCTGTTTTCACCTCTTCGGCAGTGACTGATGGACATTCCTCCATTGATTTTATGAGGTCGCAAAACTCCTTGAAGCAGATGATATTGTCAGTATCTTTTTTATGTGTAGTGTTTTCGGGATCTTGTACACCTCTCTCCAAAAAGTCTCTACCTCCTTGGGCTTGGGTGGATTTTTTAAAAAATAGGGTGATCGCTGAAGAGGCGCGTTGGGTCAGCGAGAAACTATTGATTCTCCCTGATCCATCTCTCCCTCTTCTGTATTCTTCTCCTTGCGTCAGATAACAGCCGTATTTTGTCAACAATATGCTGCTTGATTGTCAGCAGCTTTGACTTGTATAGTGTGTGATTCAAGATCCTTTGTTCTTGGGCGAACTTTCGAACCCTTTCCGTAAACGGTCTACCAGATGTAATGTAGTCAATCACACATTGAACACGGTACGCATTCTGTCTTGCCCATCCAATTTTCTTGTTCAGTTGATGCAAGCGTCTTTTGGTCTTTTGATCCATCGTCGGTTTTAGCCATCGATTTGGATCAGCCAAAGCTCTCGCAGCACCATAAACTCAGCATTTGATGGTCCAGAGGTCGGACTCTTGCGAGATATCTCCACGATGGGAGGCATCCATTTCAGCCAATTCTTGAGGCTTAAGAGAAACTTGCATATTGATGTTCCCCCTTGTACTGAAATTGCGATCATCTTTCAGAAGGTGTCTGCTTTCTGCGGTTGGTCTTAATGCCGCTCCTTTACCTTCGTCTGCAGCTTGATCAAGCAGCAGTTGGGGAAGCGCTCCGCGTACATATCCATTTTTCCGGAGGTTGTCGGCTTGATTTCGCAAAGACTGAGGCGAAAAATTCTGAAGCTCTGGGTGCTTGTGGCACCACGGAGTGTGCTTACGCGCCATAAAGCCTCCGCAAACAGGGATAATGCTGGCATCGTAGCATATATATATATATATATATATATATATATATATATATATATATATACATATATACGCGTCCTCAGGTTGCGGATAGAGGGTCCCTGTACCTAGGGTTTCTGCTGAATATGGTTACAATAATTAATAAGCAGTCGCGGACAATTGTCCAGGGATGGTCCCGAAGGAATAACCCCCAAGCGAAGGTTTGAGAACCGTGCCGAAAGCTGAATGTCACCTGGGTGAGGTGTCTCTAACGGTGATTCTGGGAAATCAACGACTCTCAGAGTATACAGCCTTATCCTTGCATGCGGGGCTCTACAAGGATGGACGAACCCTTTTCCTAGCTGCTCGTGGGAACAACAATGACAACACCAAACATAGTTGTAGTAAGTGCGGTTCAAAACAATCGAACGCGCAAGGCTCCCGACAATGGGTCGGACAACAATGCCGACTACCCTACAGTTGGGGGAGCCAATCAAGACGGAGTCAATGCGATTGACCGGCGGAATCTTGTTACTTTTAAGTGGACGGATCAACTCAATGACGGCCTGCTGGAGTGCTACGATGCCAGTATGGTCCCTGAACGAGAAGGTTACATGGCACGACTGCATGCTCTGTGGTGCGAGAAACACCCAGAGCTCTCAGACTTTTCGCAAGAACGTCTGCGAAACCATGCCGAGAACCTTAGGAAAAGGGGTTATATAAGCGGAGTGCCTACTCAACCGCATCCAGAACAAGCCAGCAAAGAGAAAGAGAAGCGACACTGAGACCAACCGCGAACAGGCATCCAATAGAGGAAGAACGATGCTTCAGGACCCGGAGAAACATCAACATTCAGGTTTCTCCCTAGCCCAAAGATCTGACTGAATTAGATGATGAACTTCGTGGAGATTTTTCCGAAGAATCCGACCTCTGGACTATCAGTTGTGGTGTGTACAATGCAGCGCGAACTTTGGCAGATGCAAGCCGTAAAACAAAACCAACGGTTGACCATAAGACCAAAAGAAGAATGCATCAACTCAGCACAAAGATAGGCTGGGCTAGACAGTACGCGTCCCGCATTCAGTGTGTGATTGACTACATAACATCTGGCAGGAATTTCACTGCCAAGGTTCGACGATTCGCGCGCGAACTGCGGATCCGTCATCACACAATCAACAAATCAAAGCTAATGACCATCAGACAGCATATTGTTGACAGAATACGAATACTATCAAACGCTAGGAGAAGTCTAGAGCGGAGAGAGAGGTGGGTCGGAGAAAATCAACAATTTTCATCTGATCAATCTAAACTCTTCCAAGACCCTCCAATTACTGTCGACCATCCGCCCAAACCAGTGGAGGTCGAAGCATTTTGGAGAGAAGTCTACGAGGTCCAGCATCCACTTCAAGAAGACTCAAAGAACATAAATAGCTTCAAGAAGCTGTGCAATTCCCTCATAACACCTGAGGAAGAATGTCCACCTATCACTACCGAGGAGGTGAAAAACGTATTAAGAGGCATGAAGAACTTTCCCGCTCCGGGACCAGATGGTATCAAGACCTTCTGGTGGAAGAAGTTTCCTTCAACCCACCAGCATCTGGCCCGAATTTTCACCTCATATCTAAAGTCGGAAGAGCCTATTCCGGAGTGTTTGGTGGAAGGGCGCACAGTGCTCCTGCCTAAGACGGGCAACTTAGCTGACCCTAAGAATTACAGGCCAATAACTTGTCTGAACACACTGTATAAGATCTTCACAGCCATCCTAAATGATAGGATTCTTCGGACAATTGAACCTGTGTGGCGAGAGATGTATGAACAACGTGGCTCGAAGAAAGGCGTAGCAGGATGTCGGGAGAACCTGCTCATCGATAGATGTGTCTGTAAAGATGCAGCATCCTATCAACGATCTCTATCGATGGCCTGGATAGATTACCGAAAAGCTTTTGATTCAACCTCCCATAGACTTATCATCTGTCTGTTGGAAAGCTTGAAGGTTCATCCACACATCGTGAGATGCATAGAGAGATCAATGCCGCTTTGGAAAACCAGATTTACCATCTTATCTTTAAAATATCGTGTGATCACTAACAGTATCACCTTTCAGAGAGGTGTATTTCAGGGCGACACCATGAGCCGTCTCCTCTTTTGCCTCACATTATTGCCACTATCTCTCGCACTTCGCCATTCCGAAGGGTACCTCTGTGGCAAACCTGGAAATCGAAAGCATAAGGTAACTCAAGCATTTTACATGGATGATCTTAAACTCTATGCTAGAAATCAAGAGAAACTACATCTAGCTCTAAAAATTGTCACAGAGTACACTCAAGAGATTGGAATGGAGTTCGGGTTAGAGAAATGCGCCAAGGTTAATTTGAAGAAAGGAAAACTTAACGGCATCCTCGAAGGTCCTGAACTCGTTGACAGAAGCGCTATACGACACCTTTGCGCTGGAGAGACCTATACATACCTGGGCGTGCCACAAAGCCGCATTCAGGACGTAACATCTATAAAGGATACTCTCTGATGCAGATACAAACGTCTCCTCCGACAGACATGGTCTTCCGAACTGTCGGCGAGGAACAAAGTATCTGCAACGAACATGCTTGCCGTCCCAGTAGTACTCTATTCATTTGGAGTAGTTCCATGGACGAAGGACGAGCTCAGATCCCTCGACATCGGGTCCCGAAAGGTTATGCACATGAACAAGAGCATGCACCTTAAGTCTTCTGTTCCACGACTTTACATCTCACGCCGTCAAGGTGGTCGTGGAATACTGAATCTTGAATGTCTTCACAACAGGATTATTCTGGGTACAGCACATATTGTTGCAAATGGACAAGATCCTCTTCTTAAAATGGTCAGAAAACACGAAGAAGTAGGCAAAGGGGCGTTTCTTTACAAAGCAGCAGAAGAGACTGCTGAAACACTCGGCCTTGACTTCAATATCAGGGGTGAGCGAAATGCATCAAATCTCATCCATCTTAAATACTCACTCCTGAAGGCCCGGATTAAGAAAGCACAGGAGAAAAACTTCCGCGAAGAGCTCCTCGACAAGAAGATGCACGGCATCTTCCATAGAAATGTGGAAGATCAGTCGATGTCGTATGAGCTGACGTTTGCTTTCCTTAGATCACCCGGATTGAAGTCGGGCACAGAGGGCTTCATTTTGGCATGTCAAGATGGTGTCATTTCCACTCAAGCATACCGTCGCCACATTTTGAGCCAAGATATTCCCGATGATAGCTGCAGAGCGTGTCATGAACACCCCGAGCATCTAGGACACATACTATCTAGTTGTCCAGCTCATGCGGGAACAACCTACATCCAAAGGCACAATGCGGTACTGAGAGTGCTTTATTACCATCTCTGTCACTCTTACGGCATTAGCCCAAGTACCTCTCCGCTGAACGCCCCTAGAGAAATAGAGTCAATTGTCGAAAATGAGAAGCGCCGCATATATTGGAACTGCATATTCTCGACAATTGTTTCTGTTGCGCACTCGAGGCCTGACATGGTTCTTCTTGACTTCGAGAAACGAACCATGTTCGTTATCGAATTTTCGGCACCAGCGGACAAAAACGTCACAGCGAAGGAGAAAGAAAAGAAAGAAAGGTATAAAGACGTTATGAGGGAGTTGCGACGGTTATACCCGGAATATTCTTTTAAGCTAATCGTCCTGATCATTGGCGCTCTTGGAGGTGCCAAGGTTTCACTTTTTAATAGCCTGAAAAGCATCCCTGCGTGTCAACAAAATGCTGAGGCACTTGCAGGGAGAATGCAGAAGGCGGTCGTCCTTGGGTCGCTCCGTATCCTCAGGGTGCACGAGACTTTTGCCGGATCATCGTATTGAGTTCGCGCAGACTGTAACCACCCATCTCACGGTCGTGAGACGTGGTTACAGCTGAAATTTTACCGCGATTTCGCTGGGAGCGGGTGCAATTTTTCAGATTAGCACCCGCTCCCGGCGAAATCCTGCGGTTGTCCTGACGCGTCCTCGGGTTGCGGATAGAGGGTCCCTGTACCAAGAGTATCTGCTGAATATAGTTACAATAATTAATGAGCAGTCGCGGAAAAATATCCAGGGATGGTCCCGAAGTAATAACCCTAAGCGGTGGCGTAACAACCGTGCCGAAAGCTGAATGGCACATGGGTGAGGTGTCTTAAACGGTGACCCTGGGATGCCGGGCGACCTGTCAGAGTATCAGCCTTTTTCTTCGCTCGCGGGGCTCCACAAGGATGGACGAACCCTTTCCCTAGCTGCTTGTGCGAACAACAATGAAACTACCAAAACACCAAATTGTTGTAGATGCGGTTCAAAACAATCGAACGCGCAGAGCACCCGACAGTGGGTCGGCAACAATGCCGATCATCCTAGAGTTCGGGGTTCTGAAAATAATTTAGATGGAAACACGACGACGAACTGGCGAAACTCCGCCATTGAGTGGACGGATCAACTTAAAAATGGCGTGCTAGACTGCTACGATGCCAGCATTATTCCTGTTCCCGGATGCTTTACGGCGCGTATGCATACTCTGTGGTGCCAGAAACACCGAGAGCATCAGCACGTTTCGCATCAGTCTTTGCGAAATCAAGCCGAATACCTCCGGAAAAATGGACATGTACGCGGAGCGCTTCCCCAACCGCTGCTTGATCAAGCTGCAGACAAAGATGAAGAAGCGATACTAAGACCAACCGCAGAAAGCAGACACCTTCTGAAAGATGTTCGCAATTTCAGTACAAGGAGGAACATCAACATGCAAGTTCCTCTTAAGCCTCAAGATCTGGCTGAAATGCGTGCCTCCCTTCGTGGAGATATCTCGCAAGAGTACAACCTCTGAACCATCAATTCCTCAGTTTATAGTGCTGCGAGAGCTTTGGCTGATTCAAATTGAAGGCTAAAACCGACGATGGATGAAAAGACCAGAAGACGCTTGCATCAACTAAACAAGAAAATTGGATGGGCAAGAAAGAATGCGTCCCGTGTTCAATGTGTGATTGACTACATAACATCCGGTAGACCGTTCACGGAAAGGGTTCGAAAGTTCGCCCAAGAACTAAGGATCTTGAATCACACACGAAACAAGTCAAAGCTGCTGACAATCAAGCAGCATATTCTTGACAAAATATGGCTGTTATCCGACGCAAGGAGGAGAATACAGAAGAGGCAGAGATGGATCAGAGAGAATCAACAGTTTCTCAACAGCGCCTCTTCAGCGATCTCCCTGTTTTTGTAAAAAATCCAGTCAAGCACAAGGGGGTAGAGATTCAAGGAGTTTTGCGACAACCTCATAAAATCTAAGAAGGAATGTCCATCAGTCACTGCCGAAGAGGAGAAAAAAGCACTTACAGGTACGAAGATCTTTTCCGCTGCTGGACCAGATTGTATCAAGAACTTTTGGTGGAAGAAGTTTATTTTTACACACCAACATTTGGCCAGCATATTCAACTCATATTTTAAGTCGGAGACGCCCATTCCGCAGAGGCTGGTATTGGGACGCACTATACTCCTGCCGAAAAAAGGCAACTTGTCCAGACCAGAGAATTACAGGCCAGTAAGTTGTTTGAACACACTGTATAAGATCTTTACAGCTGTCCTAAACAACAGGATTGTTCGACTAATTGAGCCTGTATGGTGAGAGATGTACGAACAACGTGGCTCGAAAAAAGGTGTAGCAGGCTGTCGTGAGAACCTGCTAATTGACAGGTGTGTCTGCGAAGACGCTGCAGCCCATCAGCGCGTCCTGCCAATGGCCTCGATTGACTACCGAAAAGCTTTCGATTCAACCTCTCATAGACTTATCATCTGTCTGCTGAAAAGCTTGAAGATACATCCACACATAGTGAGATGCATAGGGAGATTGATGCCTCTTTGGAAGACTAGATTTTCCATCTCATCTAGGAATTATTGTCTGACAACGAACAACGTCACCTTCCAGAGGGGCGTCTTTCAAGGTGATACCATGAGCCGTTTGCTTTTTTGCATCACACTTCTACCTCTATCTCTCGCACTACGAAATTCTCCTGGATACCTCAGTGGCGATACTAATCAGCGCGAGCATAAGGTCACTCATGTATTTTATATGGATGATCTGAAGATCTATGCCTCTTGTAAAAGCAAACTTCAAACTGCCATAAATATCGTCAAGAACTGCACGGGAGGGATTGTGATGGATTTTGGTTTGAAAAAGTGTGCCAAAATTCATCTGAAGAAAGGACAGATTACTGGCGTTCCCAAGGACCCTGAGCTTGTGGGTATAAGTGTTATTAGACATCTTAATACTGGAGACACCTATACATACCTGGGCTTGCCTCAAAGCCGCATTCATGACGTAACATTAGTGAAGGAGTCTTTCCGAAGCAGATACAAGCATCTTCTTCGACATCCCGGTTCTACTCTACTCGTTTGGGGTGTTTCAATGGACGAAGAACGAGCTCAGGGGCCTTGTTGTCACCAAATGTAAGATCATGCACATGCACAAAAGCTTGCATATCAATTTGTCAGTTCCGCGATTATACATTTCACGCCGTCAAGGCGGACGCGGACTTTTGAATCTCCAATGTCTTCATAACCGAATTGTTCTTAGTACAACTTACATCGCTGCGAATGGCAGAGATCCTCTCCTAAAGATGATCAGGAACCACGAGATGATTGGCGAAGGAGCGTTCCTTTACAAAGCCGCGAAGCAAGCGGCCGAGACCCTTGGCCTGAATTGTAACATCAGAATTGAGGAAAGTGCATTACTCCATCTAGATGCTTCACGTCTAAAAGCCGAGGTAAAGGAAGCAGAGGTTGGAAATTTCACCAAGAGCTACTCGACAAGCATATGCACGGAAACTTTCACAGAAATGTAGAAAAACAGTCCTTGTCAAAGGAGCAATCTTTTGCTTTCCTCAAAGCATCAGGACTCAATTCAGGTTCAAAGGGTTTTATTTTCGCATGCCAGGATGGTGTCATTTCCACCTTAGCATATCGTGATCGCATATCATGTCGTGAAGTTCCTAGTGATAGGTGTAGAGTGTGTCATGCACACGCTGAGTTCCTAGAACACATACTATCGGGGTGTCCGACCCACGCAGGAACGACGTATACAGGGTGTTTTTTTTAACTTGAGACAACGAAATATCTCAAAAAATACGCATCCTACGGAAAAAATGTCAGGAATGAAAACTTTTTGCTTTCGAGGGGGAAAAAACATTTGTGAAAATTTACCCCACCCCCGCTTCCACAGGAGGCAGGGGTGGGGGTAACTTTGTTATTTCAAATGGCAACCCCAATTTTTTATAACAGATTCAGATTCTCCTTTACGAAATACGTAAGTTTTATTCGGAAAATTTTTTTCGATTCGCGATAGATGGCGCTGCAATTGCGAAAAACGAAATTGTTGACACTACTTTTAGCTCTACCCAGGAATAACGACGCGGACGTAGTAGTTGTCTCTTCCCTTCGGGGTGCTTAATTTCGGTGAGTCCCCTTGCCTCTCACCATCCAGCGGGGTGCTTGATTTCTGTGAGTCCCCTTGCCTCTCACCACAAGGATGCTTGATTTCGATTAATTATTTTACAATAAGTGCTCAAAATGGTGTTCTCGCACTTCGATGCACTTGTTAATCCGAGCTTTGAAAGATTCCACACAACTGCGAATTGTGTCTGGTGATATTTGTGCACAAGCAGACCTGATTCGCTCGTTCATGTTATCACGAGTTGTGGGGACTTCTTGATACACGCGATTCTTTAGATAACCCCACAAATAGAAATCCGGCGCCGTAAGATCTGGCGATCTGGCAGACCAATTTACTGGACCTCCTCTACCGATCTATCGTCCATTGAATTCGCGATTGAGTACTTCCCTCGCGATTGCCGCATAATGTGCTGGACAACCGTCATGTTGAAACCACATGTTGTGTCGCACTTCCAAGCTTAGGTCTTCCAGCAATATTGGAAGTAGATTTTCTAAAAAGTCACGATATTTTTCACCGTTCAAATTTCCATCAATAAAATACGGACCGATAAGTTGATCTCCAATTATTCCACACCAAACGTTCACGGACCATGGACGCTGATGCTCAACTTCACGCATCCAGTGTGGATTTTCTACACTCTAATAATGCATGTTGTGCCGATTAACGTTACCATGGTTTGTGAAAGACGACTCGTCTGTGAAGAGTACTAGAAAAAAGAAATTCGGGTTTCCTTGTATCTGCTGAACCGCCCATTGACAAACTGTCACTCGGTTCTGAAAATCATTTCCATGAAGTTCTTGATGCAGTGAAATATGATACGGATGATAATTATTACGTTTTAATACCTTCCAAACACTGGATAGAGACATTCCGGAATCGTGGCTTAGTTGTAGAGTACTAACATGAGGGTCATGAGTGACTGCAGCTAAAATTGCAATTTCATTATCAACTCTAGTAACTGTTACTTGATGCTTCCTTTTTTTCGGTTGTACACTTCCGTCAGTGATGAAGTTTCGGACAACCCGGTAGAAAGAAGCGCGTGAAGGAACAATTTCTGGAAAGCGTTGAGCATAAAGCGTGAGAGCATCATTGATATTCCTGCCACTTTCTCCATAAATGAGAATCATTTCAATCTTCTGTTGCTGAGATAGAATTTCCATTGTAAAAGTAATGAAGTAAAGTAATGAGGAAATACAACGACACCCAAACCAACTCAAACGAACGTGACCAACAACAATAACCCAAACGAAAGCAACCAACACACCCAAATCAAATGTACACAATCAACCTTCCTAATGAATAAACGTTAAGCACGGACAGACGCGGTTATCGCTCGGCCGGAATGACGTCGAGGATTGTAGACAGTGGAGACTCGATTATATGTAATGTCTACATCCAAAATCGACTGTCGTCAACCAACTGCATTCGGGAATGGTTTTCGACAGTTTTATCACTTTTACTGTCCCGTTGCCAAAAGTTCAAGCACCCCGATGGATGGTGAGAGGCAAGGGGACTCACCGAAATTAAGCACCCCGAAGGGAATAGACAACTACTACGTCCGCGTCGTTATTCCTGGGTAGAGCTAAAAGTAGTGTCAACAATTTCATTTTTCGCAATTGCAGCGCCATCTATCGCGAATCGAAAAAAATTTTCCGAATAAAACTTACGTATTTCGTAAAGGAGAATCTGAATCTGTGATAAAAAGTTGGGGTTGCCATTTGAAATAACAAAGTTACCCCCACCCCTGCCTCTTGTGGTGGTGGGGGTGGGGTACATTTTAAAAAATCTTTTTCCCCCTCGAAAATAAAAAGTTTTCATTCCAGACATTTTTTCCGTAGGATGCGTATTTTTTAAGATATTTCGTTGTCTCAAATTAAAAAAAAACACCCTGTATATGTAGACATAATGCGGACTTAAGAATACTTTATTACCATCTTTGTCGCTCTTAGGGTGTTGGTCGCGACCCTGCCCTGCCGAACGCTGGAAGGGATATAGAGTCAATTGTCCGAAACGAGAAGTGCCAAATTTTCTGGAACTACGATTTTCGGGCAGCAGTCTCCGTTGCGCACTCGAGGCCTGACATTGTTCTCCAAGACTTCGAGAAACGAACGATATTCGTGATCGAATTCTCTTCTCCGTCCGAATACAACATCACTGCAAAGGAGAAAGAAAAAGAGGAGAGGTATCAAGACCTTAAAAGAGAGCTGCAACGACTGTACCCAAAATATTCGGTGCGAGCAATTGTCTGTGCCAAAAATATGCCAAGGCACTTGCGAGATGGATGCAGAAAGCTGTCATCCTTGGTCGCTTCGTGTCCTCAAGACACGCGAGGGTTTCGCCGGCCTGTCGTTGTGATTTCATCGTGCCCTGTGACCACCCATGTCACGGTTGTGAGACGTGGCCATAGATGTGTTTTACCGCGGTTCTACTGGTGGCTATTGATATTTTGTTTAGATGGCAGTTGCTCTTAGTGGGACCCTGCGGTAGGTTGTTTAACTCTTTTTTTAAATGATATATATATATATATATATATATATATATAATTTTTTATCGATTGTTGGAAATTAAAAAAAATGGATTTCTAAATTCCCGAACAAGAATTTTTCTTCAACTTTTTACTACGCATATTTAGCTATACGATGCAAAAGGCTTTATTGAAATCGGTGGAAAGTACCCGGGTTGATAGCTTTTGGATTTTTAACGTCTAGCGTGACTCCTCTAAATAAGATAAAAAATTTGTAAGCATTCTTCACGTTCAAGTGGATGTACACAAATCCTATCATAAAAGAGAGGTTGCGATTATATCTCGAAAACTGAAGCCGATTCTCTCTTCACCCATTGGTTGGATTTCAATTCGCCGCCTATGTGTTAGAATCGATATTAGAATCGAGAAGTGCGGTCTAGAATCATTTTTCTTTCGCTTAAGATATGGACGTAAGAACTCATCGCATGGGCGGGGGTGGCTCCAGACTAAAAGTTAGAAACCAGCTGGATGATGGTGGCTAAGAATTTGCGGCGTTGTGACGGCTATGTACATTCCCCCCTTTCCGATTGAGGGTGGCACCACGAGCCACTCACGCTGAGTCTATTAGTTCTTACGTCTTATGGACTTATGGTTGATTCCCGAGTGATTCGTTTGGTGGTGGTGAATGCTAGGGATGGATACAAGTCGAGTCCGGAGTTTGAATTGTACAATTTTGACAGACTCTTAATCCATTTAAAATTACACAATTTACGTATTTTAAAATCAAATATTGAAGTTTTCAAAAATTTCAATCGTCAGTACTTAAAGGAATGAAAACTTTCAATTTAATTAAATTTCAAGTTTTTGTAAAATATTGTTTCAGTCTACAATGTTTAAACTTTTATCCATTACGTGTCAAACTTAAAAACAATTATTATTTAATTAGTAGTAATAATAGTATCTTCATATAAAACGAGCAATTACAAAATCATCAATTAAAAAAATTTTTATGAATTCTAAATGATCATAAAATAATACGTTATTTTTATATTCCTCCAAAACAAATTTTCATCATTTTTATTCTAAAAATTTTTTTAAATAATTCTTAATAATATATTGAAAAACAAAATTTATCAGACATAAATAACAATTGGAAATTATTCACTTTGAAGAGAAAAATTTCAATTGTCAAACTTTTAATGTTCATAGCTTAAAAATGATTAAAAATATATAAAATTTAATTTTGAAAAATTAATTGATTCATTCATCCATTTAAAGCATTGCAAAGTATAACGTGGATTTGCATTTTTATAATTGAATCTAAGTATTTTAACTATAAAATTTATAAAAGTTAAAAAAATATATTTTAGCACTTTAAATTAGTTAATTTTTGAATTGTTTAACTGCACAGTTGAAATAGATTCAATTTTATACAATACAATTCTAATTCAAATTCAAATACTTTAGTCCTCAACAGTTACAATTTGTTAACCCTTATCTACCACACTTATCTGAAATCATATGATTTGATATGATTTGATATAATATCTTAAAATAATTACAAAATCAAAATATCTACAATTTGAACGTCACAATTTTTATTCTTTTATTTAAAAACAATTTAATTTGTAAATAACTTTGATATATATCGAGAAGTTTTATATAAGTTACCCTTTTAAGAAGTACCAAATATTTCATACTACTGAAAAGTGTTTATTATGATTCCTAAGAAACATGATATGGAACACAATTATCAAAACATACTCTCGAAGATTTTATAAGCATTTTTTTTCTATTTCAAAATATTGTAAAAAAATTTAATGAAAAATTTGATTGATTTTATTAAATTTGTACAAGTTATGAAAACATTTCTAAAATAATAAAAAATTTATACATTTTGGAAATGTATGAAAAAATTTCTTAAATAATAAAAAATTGATAAATATTTCAGAAAGTCCAAAACAAAATGTAGATTTTGAACGTTTTGAAATTTAATTTAAAACTTTTTTATGTATTTTACATGATCTTAAAATAATACATTATTTTCTTATTCCTCAAAAGCAAATTCAAATCATTTTTTAATCTAAAGAAATTTTTAAGTAATACTTGAAAATATATTGCAAAACAAAATTTTTCATATATAAATAACAATTAAACTATTATTGATTTGAAAGTAATTATAATTAAAATAGTATAACTTATCAAATGAAAATTATTCACTTTGAAAAGAAACATTTTAATTGTTAAACTTTAATGTTCATAGCTTAAAAATGATTAACATTATCGGGGCCAGATCGCGGTTGAAACACACGCACAGACCGGGGCCAGGTCAGGACTCCCGAACGGGAAACCCGGTCGGTACCCGATCAGTCTCATTATAAACCATTTTATGAATTTCGCGAATGAAGAGCAAATTATAAATCACAAACTATTATTTATTTAAAACCGAAATAACGTACATCTAATTTAAGTTAACTGGAAAGTAGTGCATGGTCCCCTCCTTTCGACGGCTTTAAATATATATAATGGCATCAGTATTTTAAGTTAAATTTGAAGTAGTACGGGCACGCCAAGAACAGGTTTCAGAAATAAATGTTTAATTATACTTTTAAGAAACGTAAGATTTTTCTAGATGGTACAAGTTGCCAGGAGAAGGTTTGCTTTTTATGAAATTTTTTTAAAATAACTTGAAATATAAACAACTAATGTTCAACAAAACAGCTGAATTTTTCACCAAGCAAGTTGATTTTATTCTGAAAATTTACATTTCCATTTTTGATTGGAAATTTATCCTTTATAATTTAAAAATTCTACTATGTGTTAGACAATTCAGGTATTTTGAGGAAAATTCATCTTCTCGACTTGAAAATTCAACAATTTTGTTGAAAATAAATGTTTTTGTTGTTTTTAAAAATTTGTCTTTTTTTGTTGAATTCGGCTGATTGAAAAATCGTTTTTTTTCATGAAAATTAGTTTTGTAAACTGTAATTTTGACGATTCATCTATATGGTTGAGGATTTGACTTTTTGGCTTAAAAATTTAACTGCGTACTTTATTAAAATTTCATCTATTTTCTTAAGGTTGAAAGTTGAACTACTCTGTTAAAAATTTTATTTGTTAGTTGACGAATCGTCTTTTATTTGAAAATGCAACTATTTTGTTAAAAAATCGATTTTTATTGATTGAAAAATGATGTTTTTCAATTGAAAATGTAACTCGTTCATTTCTGGTTAAAAATTGAGTTTATGAGTTTAAAACTCACCTTTTTCGTAGTGAATTAATGTCCCTGGCTGAGTATACATCTATTTTCTGAAAAATTTGTCTTTTTAGGTTGAATTGAACTGGATTTTAATTAAAATTAACACCTTTTTTGACTGAACGTGAAATTATTTAATAAAAAGTTGAAGTTTAAATTTGAACTTGTTCATAAAAATGAAACTATGTGGTAGAAAATGACATTTTTGTTGAAAATTCATCTTTTTTGTTATAAATTTGATAATTTAGTTAAAAATAAATATGTTTTGATTGAAAATTCGACTAATTAGTTGAAAGTTGAACTACTGTGTTAAATATTCCATTTTTTCAAAAGATTCCCCTCTTTGGTTGAAAGTTAAACTTTTTTGTTGAAAATTTGTGTTTTTTTGTTGTTAAAAGTTAATTTTTTACCTGAAAATTTACGTATTCCACCTTTGGTCAAAAAATATCTTCCTTCAGCTGCAAATTCAAGTATTTGGTTTGAAATTCATCTTTCTTGATTGATAACTCATCTATTTGTTTAAATATTCATCTTTTTGGGTTGAACATTCAACTGTCTTCAGAAAATAAGCCTTTTTGCTTGAAAACTGAACTATTTCGTCAAAAGTTAAACTAATTTCTTAAAAATTCGCTTTTTTTGCTTGACAGTTCAGCTAATTGATCATTAATACATCTGTTTGGTTGAAAATAATTTGCTTAGTTGAAAATTAATTTGTTTTTGTTAAAATATCATCTTTTTGGGTTGAAAATTCAACTATCATTTTGTTGATAATACAATATATTTTAATTTCGAATCATAGGAATCTAAAGTGTTTCATATTAAATTGAATATGGGGTATTTACAAAAACAATTCAAAAATGGTAAAATAATTTAGATTAATAATAATTAAACTGGTCCCGAGAAAGTAAAATAAAAACAGTTAATGCCAGAAATTATAGGATGAAAGTTGAAGAGAGTTCTAAAATGTTCAAATTTGACAATCACCCCACGTGCTCTCAACCGTTACGTGTCCAAGTACCATCCAAGTACTAACCGCGCCCAACACTGCTTAACTTTAGTGATCTATCGAGAACTGGTTTTTTCAGCTTGGTATGGCCGTTGGCCATATATATATAACTATATATAATATAATATGATATACACTACCGTCGGAAATTGTGCGCACGACTCGCGTGAGCGCTATTAAAAATCACTGCTGACTTCGAACCACGATATTTCGGCGAAAAAAAGAGATAGGGCATTTTTCAAAAAACAATTAGAAAGCTCATGAAATTCCACGTCTATTGGTGTCCAAAAAATATTATTTTGACATTCTGAAAATAGTACAGCACTTGAGAAGTTCAAAAAAAAAATTCAAGATTTTCTCAAATTTTCTACCTCAAATTCAACTTTTTGCACGACCTAGGAAAATTTTTTCAAAAATCTAAAAATTATACGACATCGAGCCTGAAATCTTATCTTTAATTTAAGCCAAGAAAACTTAAAAAATCTTCATGGGTGCCCGAGATATAATTAAAAATGTTCAATCGTATCTGAGCTCAATTTTAATCGACGATCACGGTTCTCGGCCGGTCTGCTGCTCGTTTCCTTCGTTGAGGCAGGACCGAATAGGCGACGCACTAAGGTGGCGCCTCTAATACTTTTGGTTCTCTTCATTAGTAATTTTTATTTCAAATTATGGTGAATGAAAAAAAATATTTATTGTTATTTGTGATTGTTGAAATTTATTTTAATCTAATATTATCTCCATATTAAAGTATAGGACAATGTCCACTTAGGCGCCAACTCTGTGCGTGGCCTTCAGTCCTGCCTCAACGAAGGAGGCGAGTAGAAGACCAGTCGAGAACCGTGATCGTCGATTAAAATTGATCTCGGATACGATTGAACATTTTGAATCATATCTCGGGCACCCATGAAGATTTTTTAAGTTTTCTTGGCTCAAATTAAAGATAAGATTTGAGGCTCCATGTTGTATAATTTTCAGGTTTTTGAAAAAATTTTCCTGGTTCGTGCAAAAAGTTGAATTTGAGGTAGAAAATTAAAGAAAATCTTGAATTTTTTTTTGAACTTCTCAAGTGCTTTACTATTTTCAGAATGTCAAAAAAATATTTCTTGGACACCAATAGACGTGGAATTTCATGAGCTTTCCAACTGTTTTTTTTAAATGCCCTATCTCTTTTTTTCGCCGAAATATCGTGGTTCGAAGTCAGCAGAGATTTTTAATAGCGCTCACGCGAGTCGTGCGCACAATTTCCGGCGGTAGTGTATGTTATATGATATGATATGATATGATATGATATGATATGATATGATATGATATGATATGATATGATATGATA
>CAKNXH010059682.1:1521-53046 GCA_932178445.1 Andricus quercusramuli | reverse complement strand
AAATGTCTGACTCCATAAATCTTTCTTGGATGGAGATATAACTCTTTTATCGAAAATTAATTTTTTTCGTTAACCCCTTCAAAATATTCCCCTTTGAAAGACACAACTTTCTTCCAGTGATCCTCCCACTTTCGAAGCACTGCTCGAATTGTTCTTTCTGAATAGCTAACAGCTGCTTCGGCGCATTCTGTTTTATTTTCTCTACGTCTTGAAATCGTTTTTTTCTAAGAGGATACTTCGAATTGGGGAACAGCCATAAATCACTTGCAGCCAGGTCAGGATTGTATGGAGGCTGTATTTCACCAGAAATTGTTGAATAAGCTGCGATAAATGGGCAGGTGCGTTGTCGTGCTGAAGGACCCAATCGCTATTTTTCACAAATCAGGCCGTTTCTTTCTCACTGCGTCACGTGATCTGATCAGAACTTCTTGTTTAATCGTATGACCTTTTGGAGCGTTTTCATGGTGCACAACACCATCCTGGTCTAAGAAAACCGTTTTGCACAAATTTAATGCACACTCTTTGATCGTTTATACATTTATGTAACTGCGTACACAAGTCGACTAAATATGCGCAGGTCCTCGTCACTTGGTAGAGGGTCTGACAGAATTGGTGTGATACTTGTGGGGGCAACTGTGACATGCTTGCCCCCGGAAGCCTTCTTCCAATTTTCAAAATGGGTTTTCCGGTATTTCTATCAGGATAGAAGGTGGCAGCCCTAGTCCATTAGTTAGGTGGAGACTCAAACTTTATTTTTTCGGTGGTTTCATTCTTAATCTTAATGGGCTATGAACGCACCCAAAATATGGATTTTCGAAAGAGGTTGCTGTCAGAGTGGAGGGGGGCTACCATAGTGCTTTCGATAGAGCTCATTCAGGACTATATTTTGAGCATTTGCTCATCCTAATCTTGATGCAATGGATATCGATCCAAAAATTGTATAAAAAATCAGCCTTTTTTTGGCATCCTGACAGGATGAGATTAGACAACCTTATCTATCCTGCTTCAACTCACTCTATTCTGTTATACTAAGTTGCTTTCATCCTTAATCTGGATGGGCTGGCATTTTTCCTGTTAACGCTCAGTCTATTTGGGACAGAAATCTCAGTTCAACTAATCAATAAACCGTCCGAGTATTTATACTCTACTGACTTTTCGGCGGAAAACTCATGTAATTAAAGACAGTGCGAGTTATAGTACTACCATCTCGACATTTATTTAAAAATTGCCGCGAACCCCTTCCTCAAACTTCGACTATAAAAATATTACTGTCTTAGACAACGCTTACACTTCACAATAAATTGGTTCAAAGATTTTTTTTTTCTAAAATTACTATCTTTATTCCATTTATATGGCATATAACAATTCGCCTAGAATCTTAGCATTAACGTCCCACAATCAAAATAAAGTCCAGTCATGGATCATACTCAGCATAAATTTTACGTAGCAATTTGCGCTATACACGGCGCTGTCGGCAGGTATACACATATTGAATGAAGGCATCGATATATGAAATTATTTTTATTTCAGTAGATTATTTACCGTTCGAATTCAAATTTATGAAACAGAAATATGATGCAACGATCCATGAGATGCGCAAAACATTAGAAACGAGAAAGGAATCTGGTAAGAACAGCGAGAAAGCAGCTATCGAATCAAAGTCAGTAATTAATTTCAAAGTACCTGAAATTCCGATTAAAAGGATCCGTGAAATTTACAAGAGTAGCGATTTATTGCAGTCTATATTGACACCTGATTTAATTAAAAATAATACACGAGAAGAGGAAATTTCAAGCACAAATCTGTTCGAAAACGTATGCAATAAGGACACAGTGCCTTTAAAGTTACAAGATAAAGTTGATAATAGACTGTTAATTTTTGAAGAAGATGACAGTAGGAACGAGCCAAGGCGAGATTATACTAAGTTTAATGATTTGCAAGAGAATAATGAAATAAACCTCTCTATTTCACGACAGGATTCTGTCCTGAAAAATGCTGTATTTCAACAATGTATCCCAAATGAATCAAAATCAATAAAAAGTTCATGCTCACACAACAGTGTTACCTTGGAGAGTGTTTTAAGCAACATTAATTTGCAAAAATTTAGAGCAAATGGAATACCTGCATTGGACAGCGAAAGAAAAAAGACAGAAGATAACATTTCTAAGAGTATGTCCATGCCAGAAGTTTCGGAAGCTATTGACACTATTAGCCATCCGACAGAGGCAGAAATTAACATGGACTCTGTCGGAGAAGCCGTTCAAAGTTTTGGTGCAGAAAATGTTTCTTTGTCATTTTCTAGAAAATTAGATTACATTGGTCTAAACAGCCAAAATTTGAACGACGACATTATATCTCTTGAAAGTGATCTCAAAAGGCTCTCAGAAATGATGTTGCAGATTAGTAAAAAGTCATTTAGTATTGTGAAACGGCGTGATGATGAAGAAGATTATTATTCTGAAAAAAGGACTTCTGAAGATATATCAGAATATTTACCTGCGACTGAATCAATCGAACACCAATCGAACGAATGCTATTTAAAACACTCATTAAGCGATGAAGGCGAAACTATTGTGGAGTCCAACAGTAAGAATAATGTAGACGATGACGTTAATGATGACGATGGCAGAAATGAACAGCATGTGGTAGCAGACATGTTCAAAGCAATGTCTGCCAATTATACTTCTTTGGCAAGCTCCACTCAGAAGATTGATTTTAATGCAAGAAGTAAAGAAATGCTTAATGAAATTGAAAAATGTATTATATCTGATCACATCAAGTCATTGGAAATTCAGTCCCAGTTCTCTGATCATACTTTCGAAGAAGGATTGCGTAATTTAAGCCATGGAAGTCAAGTATTATCTAATGATTCAACTTCATTGAATGAAGTCATTAAATCAGTATCTGAAATTATATCGAAAGATTCTCAAAATAAAAATACTTCTAATAAATCTTTAAACGATACAAGAGAAAATGAGCCGCGGCAATATTGTGCAGATGACACAAAAAAATCAAAAACAATATCAGGTAGCTGGAAAAATTCTGCAAGTGAATCGCCTGAAAAATTTACAACCCAAGACTCTAGCAAAATTAATGTCATAAACATAATGACAGAAGATTTAGAAATACCTACAAGCTCTGTTTTAAATGAAGAGACAAATTTCCAGAAACGCGATCTTCTTCAATGCACAATGCAAGTATCAGATGACACAGAAGAAAGAATAGCGGGAGGATATCCAACTCATGTTCAAGTTGAAAGCTCAACTGATGTGTCCCAATATGAATATGTAGAAGAACAAATCGAAATTGAAGGCATGTGTATTGAAAAAGTATATGTATGTGATGATTGGACAATTTCCGATTCCTTTGAATTGCACAATATGGAAGAAAAAACTAAACGTCAAAAGGAAGATCATTCATCAGGTTTGGTCGTAGCACCAAAAGATAAACAACCGATGAATTTTGAAAGAAGGGAAAAGTCTCCTATCACAAAAAAATTCTTAGGTCATTATGATAATCTAACTGTAGAAATTGATGATATTGGAAATGATTTAGTGTTTATTCCGTGGGGTGAATCTACAAATATTGAAACACTTGATATGAATTTTGAAAACGTTGATCCTGATAATTGTTTGGATAAAACCAAAACTCGGAATAAAGAGGATGAAGAGCAAAACAATTTAACAAAGAAGCAAACGACTGATGAAAAAAATTTAAGTTTTGATTTGAGCAGAAAAATGAATCAGGAAAAGTCTAAGGACCTTAGGATAAAAGAGAAAGGGGGAAATGAGTGTAAACCAATAAGTTTCCACGATTCTCTAAGTACTGTAAATAAAGATGCTTCATCTGTATATACGTCTATAAATTCGATGCAAAGAACAAGAAGTATAGTTGACAACCATCAATGTAAAGCAAAGTTCAACTCCCGAATAAATGAAGCAACACCTTTAATCAACATTTGCTTGTGTAAAGAGACAGACCAAACAGAAGAGGGTTTACAACAATTGTTTATACCACGATGTTTGTCCTCGGAATTTAAAACAGAATGTTTGGAAGGCGATGGTTTGATTGAAACTAAACTCAAATCGAGAGTGATGTTTCCTGATGGTTGTAAAACTTCGAGTGAGGATAATTCTACCCAAGAAAACATTGTGATGGCAACGGTAGCAATTAGTGAATGTTCAAGATCGTTAGAAGAACAAGATAGTTCCGATGGTGAGCAGCTTGACAATTTAGTCGAAGTAGCTGAGGATACATTACAAACTTTGGAAACGGAGAATGAAGACTTGAGTTCCAATTCAGAAAAGTTGAAAAAAATTGTAAAAAATATTACGGATAATCAAAAAGTATTCTCAGTGTTAAGGAATCCACAATATGAAGATATTTCTGAGGAAAGCCTTAAAATTTCCCTAATTTCAGAAAATACTGAATCGCATACCCCTCATAAATCGATGCCCGAAAAATATAAAGCGGTATGTAAAGCAGAAGATGTTGCGAAAACTCTTGATGAAATTTTAACCAAGTCTGTGTCAAAAATTGATCAACTAGCTGTGAATTTTAATATTGAATCGCGACAACATCAATTATCAAAAAACGAATACGAGAAGAAAGCAGTTGAAGGGCTGGAAGAAATCGGTGTAAAAGTTAGTGAAACTGAGAAGTTCTCTGAGTGCAGCGAAGGTGACGTACAAAAAAATACTCTTGGAAATTCAATAGCTGTACAAAAAGATCCCAATGATTCAAGGTTAGATATTGACGCTTTAGATGATGACTTGCTAAGTAGCATTTCGGTTCATCAAAATTTGGAATATAATACCAACTTTCCTGTGACACCAATTGTTACGAACGCAGAGCAGGACATCACAGTTATGATAGATAAGTTGAAAGGTGAGAATATTTTAACTACTTTATACGCTTTATATGCTTAGTATATAGATAAAAGTATTTATAAAAAAGCATTGAAAAGTTTATTAATTTCTGCATTAAATGAGCCTTAGCTTAAAGTAATTTCGGGTTGTGGGTATTAAATAATCAGGTATGAAAGGCAAAAATAAAATTCCGATTTTGAAGGAATTTTGAGCTCTAACTTCAAGTCTTGGTTAGTGGTATGATACTATCCTTCGTTAGCGTATGATTTACTATTATACCTATTTTTTTAACTCGAGAAAACAAAGGTCTTATAAGTGTTTGCAGACTGGGTTGTATATATTTTCGTGGTCAAATTTTTGGCAGTTACCCGTAGGATTTACCCTAGTATTTTAAAGAAGGGGATGATTTACCATAGTAGGTGGATTTAGTAGAGGAGGGCTTCACACTGGAAGTAGATTTTAGTACAAGGGGGTGACTTGCTACAGAGGGTGGATGCTTAATAGAGGGATGATTTGCCACAGGGATAGGCTTCATGCGAGGGAGTGATATGTCACAATGTGTGGATGTCGTATAAAAGGTTGATTTACGATATGCGATGTATTCTTGGAAGGATGTTCGAATTATTTGCAGGTGGATGACTACTTACATTTGCGGAGTTTCCTACAGGGCCTTAATTTCCCATAGGGGTTGATTTTTGTGCGGGGGTGGGTATGCTTATAACCTTTGTAGAAGTCTGAAGTCATGACATCTAGCCTACCATAAGGTCTGTGGGTGGTGACTGCGCAGTTGGGTTGGTAGATTCCTGGGCGCCAACGGGTGTTTCTTCATTCCCAGAAGTGTGGATAATTTTTTGTAGAGAGTTAAACGTACTGTTAATGAAGGCCATTCTCTGGAGTGCTGGTGTGGCGTAATCTTCGGGAAAGAGGCCTGCTATTATTTTTTATAGATTGGTGGTCCTGAAAAGGACGGATTGTTATTGTCGTCATCTGCGGTTTACGCGTATTATGTTCTTCCGTAACCTCTTGGACGTCGTGGAGGAGGCGGAGTCGGGCGCAGACGTAGCACTGCTATCCAAAATTAAAACGTAGTAAGTCACATTTGCTGTAAGGTCAACAATCGAATGTTCACATGGATTGCTTAAACCAAGTTGAAGAAAATTATTATTAATTTTGGTAATTTAAAAAAAAATTTATAAAATGATCTTTAGCATCTCTAAGCAACAATAAAACTTTCTTGCATCTTGCGCTTTTGTCGTATGATAAACCTATTGCAATTCACAGCGTACAAACAAATGATTTTTTAACCAAATTGACATATTGGCACAATTGTACAGAATTTATTACTTATAAACATTTGAAACTTTTACATTGTCTATATCGAGGTTACATTTCTTGAAAGCAGTGAAGAAATCTTCCGATCGGATGAAAACTTCTCTCCGTGAATTTTTGTTAATAAATTCCTATTTTTAAAAGGAAATCGTCTAGACTTTTCATTTGTTAATAAAAAAACATCCAGGCCAACCAGTGTCATAATTTTCCCTAAAACTGTTGCAAAATCTATACCTACCATTATTGACATTGTTTATTCTTCAAAAACTCTTTTGCTTTATTGTTTATAACAGTTGTTATACGTAAAAACTCTCAATAATTGTAATTGATTTGTTTGACATTTTGTTATTAATCTTTGACACAAGATGAAACGTTTTACTCTTGTGACATTTTCCCGTACAGCAAGTAATTACTTATTTCCAGCCTTATGAACAATATATTTTTCATAAATCTACGCTCCCCTGCAAGCCACAATTTTCAAGTTATTCGCGATAACCTTTTTTCACAACGTCAATTTTACCTCAAACAGTATCATTATCTGTTTTAGTATTAATACCAGCTCCTTATTGTTTATTACTATTTTTATTAACAAAAACCCTTACGTAATAAAATCCATTTTCATTTGTTTTTATATTAATATATGGCACAAATAGAACTTTTCACTCTCGGAATTATGGTTTGTAGGGGGCGTAGATTTATAAGAAATACATTGTTTATAAGGCTGTGATGAGATAGTGGCTCGTCGTACCAGAAAATGTCACGAAAGTAAAAAGTTTTATCTCGTGTCAAAGATTGATATGTCATTTGGTGTGACATACTTTGTTTTGACTTTGGACTGCAGAGCAGCAGCAGGGTTGTAGAGGAGTGTGTTGACTCCTCGGACATGTTAGGAGGTGGTCCGCGTACCAGTGGTACAGGGTGATATTCCTGTATGTCGATGCCCATTTGGGCCGTCAATTCTAGGGACAGGGTATGTTCGTTGGACCTTTCGGGACACTCGATGTTCGGAAGTAGGATCAACCTGTCAACAAATATGATAGGTCAAGAGCAAGGTTCTATTGGGCCACTGGTCGTTTGCGGGGGAATAAAACCAAGACGGACATTCGGTGCTGAGGTCCAGGTACGGGTTATGCGAAGTTTTTCTATCAGGCAGTCATCCTGCTGGACAACTGACAAGGAAGATGGTTGCGGAGCGAGAGGCCTGAGATAGACTGGTATTGATGCCGTTCGAGACGAGAATGACTAGGCGGAAATCGAGGCCTCCCATTTCGTGCTACAGCAAGGCGACCAAATTTCAAGGCTTTGTGTTCTTTCGTTCCTCGATCTCCGCCTTGTCATTCCTCGTCTCGAACGGCATCACTGTAGCCTGGATTTTTTTGCGGTTCGTCGCAGAGTTAGTAACACATAGAGCGGAAAGTTTTCGGCCGAACCTTAGCGAACACGGCGCGTGGTACCTGTCAGCCTGCGGACGAGTAACTAATAATCGAGTAGGGGCTTAAACTGTCGAAATTTTATCCAGAATAGTGTTACGGATTAACTCTTCCGGTTCTGTAAACGCCAAAGAAATGTTGAGAGAAATTATCTGAAGCGGATAAACGACGCTGACGAGAAGTGCAATCCCGCATTGCTGCAAATCGAGACCTGCGACCGGATGAATCCGCTAAGGAGCGCTTGTAACAAGCGACTGGCGTTTTCAGATGTCATTTTTGTATTAGGGAAGAAACATGCTCAAAAACATGTCGCCATAGTGGCACAGGTTAAACCCCTTATAGCAAGTCTTGAGCTTCAGGATCTAGGAGAATTACTTTCTTTTTCCATTTTTGCCTCTGATTTACAATTTTTGGGTCGGTTGAAATCAGCAATTTCCGTCCAAGATCTTTATTAGTAGCCTCTCTGCTGCATTTTCGAATGTGAAACTCTCGTAGATGTCTGAAAATTTTGTTGTTCGCCTCTTGATCTTCTTCCGTCAATTGACCCATGGGGAGGAAAGCAGATTCAATAATTTTGGCTCCATGTATGAGAATCTTGTAAGTGTCAATTGCCTCCCCTGAAGCCATTGCTTGCAAAATTATGCCGAATCTACGGATCAACTCCCTGTCGACATTTGTGATTTCGGAAGTCAAATCAGGACCTCTGAAAAATCTTCTAGCAGTATTTCCTGTATTAGTAGTCCCCGAGCCATGTTTTACAACATCTATAATGAGCCCCATCTTATCACGGAATTCTTTTTGGACTCTCTGTTTTGCAGTTTTCATTTTCGCTTTCTCTTCGTCAGTTTTTGCTTGCCACTTGCAGAATCCAAAACGATAGCTTATGTGCAGTATCAATTCCATTAAACGAATCCACGCGTGCAATGTAGAGAGTCCGTATCTGAAATTTTGTACCTTCTCTGTTTTATCTACAAGTTTATGTAAGTCGTTCATCTGAGATGTTTTCGCATCACAAATGTAACATGTGGCATGAGAAGGAGTTCCAGAAAGAGCCTGACACACCTTTCCATCTACCATAGTCAACGCGAAATCATGAAAGACAGTTATGGTACAACGCCTATTCGGTACTTTTATTTTTGTAGGTTTGACTTTTCTGATTTTGTCTTCTATCAACATGATCAGCCTACATAATCTTGTAGATCCAGGATTCTCATTTTTCCAAATTGTCAAGGAATTTGCACATTCCGAACGATTCTTATCATGCTTATGGGAACAAGTTTGAATTATTCGTAATGGCACCATTGACATAATAAAGATTCCTGTAACTGATTGTTCTGCTCCACAGAACTTTTGATTATATTCGCTCTGGTCAGATAAGCCATTACAACCATATTTTTATTGACACTTCATCACGACATTTTTCCCTTCAGCTATATCTGGTGGAAAAATATTTGGAATTTTCAACATACGCTACACTGTATGATCGCATAAATCTTGCAATTCAATCCTCACCCCAGACTCTGTAACTGTTATGCTTTCTTTGGGAGGAAGACACTCTCTTTTGGCTTCCTCAAGACTTTTATGAAGAGGTAAAATGTCAGCATTATGTGCTTTAGCTTGTAGTCTAATAGTTTCATATTGATGTTTCGTCAATTTTGTGTCTTCAGCCAGAGAAATAGCTTCTTGTAAAGTAAGTGGCTCCATTTGTCCTTGAAATTCTTCATGTGTAATATATATTATTGAAGATGGAAAATAAAGGTCTGTAGATTACTGGTCTTTGTTGCAATTTATGATCTGTGAGTCTCTCAGACATAGATTGCAATAAAATTTAACCAGTAATCTACAGACCTTTACTTTCCATCTTCAATAATATCAAGTTTGCAATGTAAATAGTCATCGCAGTTTTTGACTAATGTAATTAGCCCTCCACTGCCAAGGCCCTTACTTTTTTTGCTTTGGCAGCCACGGAGTAGCAGGAAGTGTAACCATCTAAAAATTTCGGCAGTTTCACAGATGTGTTTGTCAGCCATGACTCACATATACAAATCACACAATGACTAGTTAAGTAGGCTTTCTGCTTTACATCCAAGTTACACAAATTATGATCACCACTGATATTCCAATAACAGACACTACAACTCGACGTATGTTTACACATTTCTCCATTTGGTGAGACACCCGCAGAACTTAAACTTGAAACTCCTGCCCATTCCGTGAAAGATCCATCCAGTCAGACTGTGTGCTGCCCAGACCCTGCAGGAGCTCCCCTGTTTACATATTTGTTAAGAGAGGCCGTGACTTGAGGATCACCCCTTCTTTTCCTTGAAGAAACGAGTTGATTAGGTTTAGAAGGCTTGGTGCTGGCTATCTTCTTCTCAGACGTCATATTACCCAGCTGTGTTTTGGGCATAGCAGCTGTATTTATATTGACAAATGAGGTGGACTCATTAGTGTGTGCCCCTGCTTGTGATGTCATAGAGAGTTTCGAAGCGACAGGTGCAGGTGACATGTTATTGTTTACAAGAGTGCTAGCGCTCTCGTCGTTAAGCGCTTCAGTATTTCAAACATTATTTCCAATTATTTCCTCTAGGCTCAATCTTTTTAAATCATCTAAGCTGTAAATAAGATTGTAAACTCGCAGGCGGTTACCACTTATGGGCGTTTTCAGTCCTTCGTTTTTTAGATTGGCTGCTTCTTGGCTCAGAGCTTTGCGGATTTTAACAGAGTCCGGGTCCAAGTCATGCTCAATGAAAATATTTTTACCTCTGAGTTTCGAACGATTTCGAAGGATAGCGTGCTTCATCGACCCCGAACAGAGTGAAAGCAACACAGGTCTCATTTTGCCAGAGTTGAATTGACCAAGGCGGCGAACTCCATTAATCTACTCCCGGTTAAGTCTTATATCCATTTTGGTACCGAGTAGATTTTATACTTTTTCGTCTAGCGCAAGTGGTGTTTTCGTTGGTTCATCATACATGCCAAAAACTATCAAGTTGTTTCTTCTTGTAAGCCTATCAAGCCGTTGAGCCTGCCTTGCGATCTCCAACTTGAGCTCGGCATTCTCCTTTTCGACAGCATCAACTTTGACTTCACATCTCTGCAAGACCGGTGAGGTGCTTTGTGGGATATTTTTTTCCACTGAATGTATTTCAGATTTGAGCTTTTCTTCTAGGCTGGACATCAAGCTCGGCCTCTGTTCATAGGTGGCCATATCAAGTTGCGGGTGCGAAAAATTTATTACCTCAGCATACGAGCAGGCGTAAAAAGTACAAAAACCCTAGAAGCACTTTACACGTGACTAATGTCCGACCCATATAAATATCCGCCCCAAGTTTAGAATAATAACAGTAAAAACAACAGTAACATCACGGCATCACAGCACTGGGTAAAATTTTTAGCCCAAGTCCGTAAGGAAGCTATGGTAATGCATAATATTTGAAAGGACGGTTTTTACAGTAAAACTTTTTTCTTCAACATAATTCAAAGTTGATGCAAGAATATAAAAGATTTTTTGGTTTGAGATGAACCGATTTATACACTTTTTTCAAGTTTTTTCAGTGGAATAAGTATCATCGGAAAAGATATTTAAAATCACCCTCAATTTTTCAAAATCATCAAAATGATCACCTTTCTACACTTTTTTTCGAATTAAAAATAGTGTTAAAATGTTGATGATTTTGTGATTTCGAAAGACTAAGGGTGGTTTTAAATATTTTCCCTGATGATACTTAACCCACTGAAAAAACTTGTTTTATGATAAAGTAATTTAATACTATTTTTAATTTGAGAAAAAAGTGTATAAAGGCGGTCATTCTGTAAATTGTGTTTTGGCGCTATCGCCGTTAACGATTAAGGGTGTTTTAACATCTAAAAATTAATTATTGTTGGTTTTTTTCTTTATAATAGTTACTTTTACGCCCTTCTGAACTAATTCCGCTAGGCTACTTTCAGAAAAAGGAATATTTTTTTCAATTTCGTTCTGATGTACGCCAAATTATATTCATGGTCATAAATAATATTTATAAGCACGAATAATATTTGGCAAACATCAATGATTCATTCTTTCGTTGCCAAGGCATCCTAACCCCACCTGTCATTCGACTTAAAATAATTTGAGTCGTGGCGTTTAGTTCGAAAAAGCTAAAGTTCCTCTGACAATCGACAGCGCAAGCGCGGATTCGGTTATCAATTACGCTTGTAGACATTTTCTTGGCGAAAACGCGCCAATCGTGCGAAACCTGTATCCAGAAGCATCGCGAAAAGATGCTCGCTTGATAACTTTTGCACTGCAACCGCGGGCCAATACCCCACTCTCTTGTGCCGTGAGAAGTACGCCGTCGCACGAGCTAGCCGTTAAGTATAGCGCGTTTCGAGATCGAGAGACACTTCTCCCCGAGTCCCAGTAGTGTAATCATCTACGTTCCCTGAATAAACACATGTTTTTTTTTAGCCTGCATTCATCACTTACCTCATTTTTGGACCTCCTCTTTCTAACACTCGTATGCCGCCGCCACGGCAGCGTCACTCCCGATCCCCGTTACGGAGAGGATTACTCCCCTATCGGAAGGATAATTCTGTGCACCGGAGAAACCCGTTGACGTCACGGAGAGAGTCACTGCCGTACCGACGAAAGTCGATGCCATCATTAAGAAACCCAACATCCCCCTGTAAACCCCGTATCACCACGGAACCGAACCCACTCCTTGAGTACGAACTCCTATCCCTTTCTCTCACCGGTGCTATGTACCGCGTGCAACAAGGCGCTCCTGTCACCGTCCCGCTAAGTGATCTACCTCCCCTGTCTCGCGACAGCCAGTCCGGAGTCTCTACACAAGGCAGGCGCGATCGTGCCAATCACACGTCACCGCAAGCGGGCGACACCACCCCACAATGTCGCACTCGCTCTGCGAGTCTCTCGCAGTCGAACCCCCCCTCTGCAGCAAGTTTGGGTAGTCCTGTACGACGATTACCCATAATCTCATATGTGGATACCTCCGGATTACTCCCCGCTAACGAATATCCCGAAAGAACGATCGGGCATGAACTCTCCCCCGAATTAACTGCAATCCTGGGGATCACCATCGACAATTACTTCCAGTCACCTTGGACATCCTCCTTATGTCCAGAGAGCCCCCCTCCACTCTTGATTACGAAATCGAATACTCTTACGATCAAGACGTCAGCGTACATCCTGTGCCATTACGGTTAATTACACCTTTACCTCCCACTGGACAACCCTCCTTATTATTACGGAATAAACAGTCTCAATTACCTAATCAATTACCCAATCACCATAGACCACAAAATCAAGTAGAGTGATCTACTTGAAAAATAACGAGCCTTAACAACTTAAAAAAAAACTCACGAAAACAATCGGTCCTTTTCAGGACCACCAACTGTTTTGAACGTGGATCTACTGTCTGTTTTTTTAACATTCTTGTCTTGAAGTAAATAAAGTAATTCCAACTTTATTTAACTTTTATTTCAATAACTTCTTGAATCAGTCTCAACCCACAGACTGACCTCAATTTGGCGCCCATCGTGGGGCCTGAGAGAAAAGTTAACACACTTTTCAACCCATCTTATGCTCTATACACACCCCTTTTGATCTCTGAACAAAGAGTTCCACCAACAGGAGTATCCCCACCCTGGAAATATTTTCCAGAGTACGGACTTCGCTTCAAAATCCCCCTTCCCCACGCCGAATAACCCACGATCTCGCAGCAACAAAAGACGCTCGACGAAGAGGTCATACCCCCTCTACGACTTACACATAGAGATACCCAATCCTGCCATCATTCAAGATTGCAGTCGGTACCTAAAGCCTCATTCTCAGGTATTCCGTCCAGACTCGTTCGGAATCGAATTACCTGAGAAAAAAATACGTTCCGTGATTGTTCGCGTCTCCACGAAAAATAATATTACAATCAGCTCCGGGAGTGAAAAAACACCTGGTGGCGCCCATGACACAACGAACTCAACAATTTCGAACCTCTTGCAGGAAACCCACCCCTTGGACAAAATCAAGGCCCTGTGGTAAACCACACCCTCATCAACTTCCAGCACCCTGCAGGAAACCCACCCCTTTGACCAAATCAAGGTCCTGTGGAAAACCCAGTCCTTTTAAATAATGCCCCCCTCGCTCAAAATGTCGGTTATGCTTACCAGGCACCCTACCTAAATCTGCAAGCATTACGGACAATTCTCAAAGTCATCCCTATTCCCCCACGTCCACTTCCAGAGTTCCAAGGTCGTGACTATGAAGACCCCACCGTCTTCCTCAATCAAATGGAACAATATTCTCACAATCAAGGATCTCCGGTCGAGCAACGGATTACCCAGTAGCCCAAGCTCTAAAAGATACTGCCGCGAGATGGTGGGAGATGTACCGTGGTCTCCCCTTTGAATGGGCTCGTTTTCGGAAATTATTCCTACAAAAATACAATGGGGCCAATACACTAAGATGCCTCACCTCCCAACTATACTACCAAAAACAAGGAGACAAAGAGCCCGTTTGTCACTTCCTTCAGAAAAAGTTCTACTTTTTCAACCCGAAGCAAGCTAGGATAGGGTCACTACGCTTCTAGAATTGCTACGTCCATCAATTCGTCGTGACATTCGGACTTCCCAACCAGCCGCTTTCAACACCCTTACGTCCAGAGCAGTAGAGGCTGAATTCGACGAAACCGAAATAACCCAGACCTTCAAATGGGTTGAGCGTCAACAGGAGTCTGCCGAAGCTACCCCCTCACGTCGACTACCAAAATGTTGTCACTGTCCGGGCAATCACTGTAACCGTGACTGCCCTGAGATTAAACAGGAAGTCCCCCCTAGCCCATTCCCCCCCCCCCCCGCCAGGAAAACTGGAGGCGTGGGGCGTCACCCGGTCCTGCCGCCCCCCAATAAGACTTCAAACCACAAAAAGACGTTTCTGTTATGTCCCCCACTTCCGAGTAATTGTTAACAATCAAGAACTACAAGCCCTTTTTGATAGCGCTTCCACGGATAATTTCCTACAGCCCCAGTACTTAACTGGAGTCCAACATCAGCGAACAAGGCCTCGGTACGATAAAGTGGACATAGCCAAATCCGGAGCGTTCCTTAATGGCCAAGGTACGGTTGAACTTGAAGTCACAGTGTGTGGTCATCGTCCAAAAAGCACCTTCTTAATTAGCGATGAAACCAACGATCCCTCAATCCTCGGAGATCCCTGGATCGAAGAACAAAGGGCAGTTTACGATCGACCTAGAAAATGTGTTTACGCTGGAATAAGTCAACGCTTTACCATTTATTGCGAAAATAAAACTCCCTCACCCACCTTGAACGACCCAGAAATCGCCCAAGCCTTGGCGGAAGTCCCAAACCAGTATGCCGCCAAATTTCAGAACACCCTTCAACGGTTCCAAAAGATCGTGAACCCCACCGGGTTATGCTAGCGCCAAATATTCTCCCACTCAGTCTCGTTACGAAAAAAATGAGCGAGAATGCCTCGCCATCTTTTGGGGCATCAATAAATTTGTTTCTTATGTACAGGGTCGTCCCTTCGTCCTTAGAACCGACGATGAAGCAATCACATGGTTACATCGCGTTAAGGAGACCCGGGGCAAAATCAGACAATGGGCTTGTCATCTAGGAACTCATTCTTTCACCGTTGAAAAGTGCCTAACGAGTCAAAGCCTACTCCCTGTGGCCCTAGCAGAAGCTCCTTCCGGTATTAACGATGAAGAGAGATTGATGAACGCCTGCTGCCCCCTGAAGATAAAAACCCCCCATCCGAACAGCCACCGTACCTTGCGTCCGTAAAAACACGGGATCTATACGACGACATTACAAGTGCTCAACAGGCACATGACGAAACGTGTAAACTCGTCTCCGGATATAAACAGCCTGCGTAACTACCGGTTCTTACGGAAAAAGAAACTGTCTTTTTTCAACAGAATTCTGGCCCAAGATGAGAGAGGACATCAGGGAATCCGTACAGAGTTGCCATATTTTTGCTTCCTGCAAACCCTTCAGGACGGCCCACCGAGACCAGCAACGCCCCCGGGAACCAAATAAATCTTGGGAAACCGTCGTCCTTGACCTAATGGGTCCTTATCCTCGATCGGGTAGAGGAAAAACCTAACTTCTTGTAGTAACCGACCTTTTTTCAAGATGGGTAGAGGCCTTTCCACTGAGTAATGCTGAAGCCCCTCAGATTATCGCAACAGTAGAACGCGAAGTTTTCCGTCGTTACGGTTATCCCAGAGCCCTACTGACCGATAACGGGCCTCAATTTACGGGTAAAAATTGGATCGAAGCTTGCCAAAAATAGTCCACCTCCTGCTGAACCACCCCCGCTTACCACCCCAGAGCTAATCCAACTGAACGGCGTAACCAAGATCTAAAAAAAGGTATGAGGTTACGCCTAACCGTGCGCCCCCACAATGACTGAGATCTTCACATTTCCGAGATCCTCTATAACACCCGTACTCGACGTAACACTGCAACTGGGCTCACTCCCAGTGAAATTCTTTTTGGAGCTAACCTCAGACGCCCCGGTGAATGGATCTTCCCAAAACCACCCACGCCCACTGACAATTCCAGGGACGCCTGGATCCATCAGATGAGGCAGCATCAGGACCAGTACCTAACGAAAAAATCACCGAACGAAGCTCCTAAAGAATCAGCACAGCAATACGAAATCGGAGACCAATTCTTTGTCGGAAACCTTTGTTCCTCAAAAGCTCACATGACTGCCTTGTAAGGCACCCAGACTGCACACCGACCCACGACTCTTAACCCCTTGAGTCTACCGACGACACAGAGGACGCCTAAGAAAAATGGCCCAACGAAATCCGGTGGTCAGCTCACAACCCCAAGTCCTTCCGGTTCAGGAATACCGTAGAAAGCGGCCTCTGAAAAGGCTCGAGACCGATCTGTTGATCCAGAATCTCGAAAAAGACTCTCCGGCCCCGGAACGCCGTAGAGGGCGGCCACTAAAAAGGCCCGAGACCGATCCGTAGATCCAGAATCTCGACAAAGACAAAGATCTATTGTAAAAATGTATAAAGTTCTCAGTCTTGAATGTTTCTACCTGTATAGATATAATTATTTTTCGCTTCAGCCATTCAAGTGTAATTTCCGCATTTTATCCTATTTTCCAGAGTGATGTTAGAACGCCTCAGGCGACAAAAGACCCTGTGGATTGATGTCCGCTAAATTATATTCATGGTTATAAATAATATTTATAATCATGAATAATATTTGGCAAACATACATGATTCTTTCTTTCGTTGCCTGGACGTCCTAACCCCACCTGTCATTCAACTTAGAATAATTTGAGTCGTGGCATTTAATCCGAAAAAGCTAAAGTCCCTCTGACAATCGACAGCGCAAGTGCGGCTTCGGTTATTGATCACGCTTGTAGACATTTTCTTGGCGAACACGCGCCAATCGGTTACCTCATTTCTGGACTTCCTTTTTCTAACATCGTACTCGCTCTGCGAGTCTCTCTCCTAGGACCTCCTCCCGATCCCCCCAGGAGTCGACCCCTCCCTCTGCAGCAAGGTTTTGTAGTCCCGTACGACGAAAACCCAAAGAAAAACCGAAAGAACGATCGGGCATGAACACTCCCCTGAATTAACCGCACTACTGGGGATCACCATCGACAATTACCCCTCAGTCACCTTGGACATCCTCCACATGTCCAGAGAGCCCCCCTCCACTCTCAATTACGAAATCGCATACTCCTACGATCAAGACGGCAACGGTCCATCCTGTACCATTACGGATAATTATACCTATACCTCCCACTGGACAACCCTCCGTTTTATTACGGAAAAGGTGTGTAAGAACGTCATCCGTATTACTCGCCGGCGACGCATTATCATTCTAAGTGACAGGAATGCCTGCAATTATCCAATCACCATAGACCACAAAATCAAGTAGAGTGATCTACTTGAAAAATACCGAGCCTTACCAACTATAAAAAAAACTCACGAAAACAATTGGTCCTTTTCAGGACCACCAACTGTTTCAAACGTGGATCTACTTCCTGTTTTTTTTAACATTCTTGTCTTGAAGTAAATAAAGTAATTCCAACTTTATCTAACTTTTATTTCAATAACTTCTTGAATCAGTGTCAACCCACAGAATGACCTCATTTCATTTGAACAAGATGTCAAAAAAGTCAACAAGTATTTCACAAAGATTTTAAATGGACTTATAGCTTTTCACAAAGATTTGAAGTATTTCACGAGAATTTTAGATAGATTTCAAAGAGAGTCTAAAGGTATCAATGGTTTTCAAGAGATTTCACAAAGATTTAAATTATTTCCTAAAGATTTCAAATATTTCGCGAAGAATTCAAATAGTTTTCAAAGATTTAACAAAGACTTCTATGATTTCATTAATTTCACAAATGTTACCAAGTGCTTTACAAATATTTCAAATGTTTTGCAAAGACTTTCCAAGATCTCGGATAGATTTCGGATAGGTTTAAAATATTTTACAAAGACTTGAGTTGTTTCACAGAAATTTAAGATAGATTGCAGAGCGCACAAGCGTTTCAATTATTTCGCAAAGATTTGAAATATGTAGCAAATATTTGACACACATTTCACATAGTTTTTTCGAATACCGTAAATATACTTCTTTATTAAAATAAGTTCGTCTTTCGTTTCCTTCCGATGTAGAAAATGCATAATCTCGGACGGTGCTCCTATTTCTCACGGATTTTCCCAAACATGTGTTTTCCGATCGTTTTACTGCTGCGAAACCCTTGCACCTCTATCCTTTTACAGCGACATTTTCTCACGCGAACGATTTCGGTACGGTCTCACTCCTTTGCTAATCTTTCCCAAATGTTTAGGTTTTTATAACTTTTAACCATTTCTCCCCCATCTGAAAATTCATTCGTTTGGTCATTTATACACACAAAGCAATAGTTTTTTTTCTAATCGTCTTCAAATTACACAAAAGGTGATGCTTATTGATAAAGAATTGTTAATCGATATTATTTATTTTTGTTATAAACAAATTTTATAAAGAAATGCATAGTTTGACCATTTATAGGTAGAAAGTGACCGTTTTTCTTTCCAATCGTCTTCAAAGTGTCTTCAAAGTATTCAAGTGTATTTCCAACTTTCAACGTATTATAGTAACTTGAAAGTATTAGGTATAAATAAGAGTATAAAAAGTATAAAAAAGTATAAAAATTGAAACTTTAGTTTCAGTTTCAACCCAAAGAGGTGATGACTTCTCAACAAAACATGTAATAATTCACATTTCGAACAAAAAAGATGATAATCTTAAATAATAAGCAGTTTAATTCAGCCAAATACACGCATTGAAAACAAAAAAGTTGATTTATGAAACAAAAAAGATTAATTTTGAACCAAATAGTTGCATTTTTAACCAAAAAAGATTACATGTCAAGTAAGAAGATTCATTTTCTACCAAAGTATTATTAAATTAAATATTTAAATTAAATTATTTAATTTTCAACAAACTTTAAAGGAAAAAGGTAAAATAATTTTCAATTTTAATTTAAAATGAGAAAAATACTTAAATTTTGATGTATTTTATTATTATCTTAAAAATGAAACAATATGCATATACAACAAAAAATTGAACTTACATTTTCTGTGTACAAAATTAATTTGTAACAAATAAAACGAGTTTAAAAAAATGTTTTTTTAACAAAATAATTCAAGATATCTTCTAATGAAAGTATAAAGCTCCTATCAGACCTGGATATCAATCCTAGATATCAATCTTCATCAAAATTTCATGATCATAGCTCTTTCACTTTTCGAGATATGGTGAACAGAAAAAAGTTACACACACACGGAAATTTTTTTTAAACTTTATTTTCGAGCTCCTGGGGTTGAATTATATCAAAATATATCAAAAAGTATATTCGAAAATTCAGTTCATTACAAACCCCCATATGTAAGGAAGCAATAATAAATTGATTAATTATCACTGGAGTAATTAATGAATTACTCCGATGGGCAATTATCTGATCTCCTCGAATCTGCTCTTGTATTTCGATAAAGACCAAAGTAAATCACACGCCAACAATGAAGACTGTTGCAATCTCTAAAATTGCGCAAAATATGGATCGATGACATTTTTATTGTCTGATAAAATTTGAAAATGATAAAATTGCAAAAAAAAATGGAAAAAAAGGATTAGGAAAATCGGTCAATATTCTAGTATTGAAGGTAATCTTAAATAAAATGCAAAATTACCAAAACTCCCAACAGAAATTGAACGGGTTAACGGATTTTTTTCTATCTTTTTTTAATCGTCTCGTCGTTATGTAATGTACCTAGTGCAGCATATTAAAATTCAATTTCTGCATATTTTAATAACTATCAATTTCATTCAAACGGCTCGAATCGTGTCACGCGGCAACAATGGCAAGAGCGGATGAGTTACGACCGACCTCCTGGGTTCAAGCATCCTCGAAAAAGTTCATAGTTTAATATGATGATTTTCCTTTCTACTTCGAAGCGCCTGCTTTCGGTTCACCGTGGGTACTTTTCCGGTGGCGGATTGCTCGTTTCCAGGCGCATAAATGAAGCACATTTTCGATTAATTAAAAAAAAAAAAAAACAAGACCATTTTTCAAAAAACGGAGACTTTCTTTTTGTGTATTATGCTATTGAGATTATGTGGTTAAAATATTACATCGAACAATTCATCCGTGTAGGAGGAAACAGGAATAAAGGAATACATGGGCTAAAAATGAAGCCTGACGAAGCGCCCTAAATCTTTCTCTTTATATAATTTCCGCCTCTTAGCCCCACTTAGCTTAGAACCAGATATTTTGAAGTATTGAAATTATAATTTTTCTCATTTGAAAGGCGATTGAAGTCTGCCTCAAAGTTTCTAAGGCAACTGATGGTGCTTTTCTGATTTACATCCTGCATACGTAGTGTATTTATTTCGCTTTCCACCATTTCCCAATTTCCCCATTTCTGTTATGATTCTTAATCCCCATTATTTCGACCGCTTAGCAAAGGAAACGGTCACGGTAAGCTCGACCTTCCTACGGTAATAGGTACTGCTGGAACCGGATCCCCAGTCTGAAAGTAATAATGGTAGCAAATACAAGTCGTATTCGCACCCGAAGAACAAAAGTTGCGAAATCCGCACGACGCGCCGTGCCCCTCGCGGCGCGGCGCCCCTATGCTACAGCCTACAATAGCTTATTGGAGAAGACGGCACTGAAGAGACTGCCGCCAGCCACTAGAGTCGCTAACCGCTGTCACTCTTATTTTTACGTATATCCTCAAAGCTGCTTACATGGAATTTATCAGTATTTTTATGTGTACTTCATTATTTTTACGTGGCTCTTCATATGTATTTGATGCCTGCACCAGACCAGCAGCACTCGCTCCGTTCGTGCTTGCAAATGTCAGGGCAGGCATCAAAAGCATGCATCGCAACGGGCTGTATGCTGGAACGTGGTTGTATTGTTTATGATAATTACAAATGTAATTAGTACACGTACTTCCGACCGGGTATAAAGAAAAATAGTATAATCCACACGGGCAGTAGGTTGAAAGCCCTGAACTGCGCGATATGATGCCCGAGACAAAGCCGAGGATATCCTGCCCTTGTAGTATAATATACTATTTGTATTATTGCTGCACTTAGTTTATATTTCAAACAACCCATTTTCACGCACGGTCCCCTACACATATAATCGCACGCTCCAACCCGTTGAAAAATCGCTTTTTTGGCTGAAAAAGCCGCGGTTATCTCAGGAATATATTCATTATTTTATTATTTTATACATATTATGAGAAGATGGGTTCAAAAATTGTAAGGTGCAAATTTAAAAATGAAATGCTATATAATAACATATTTTCTTCTTGGTTGGCCCGATCGTCAGCATAACATTGGTCTAAACCCTTTATGTTCCATTCCTGTACACGTGTGACATTCTAGTGACGTAAAAGTTCTACCACTCTGTTCTATATTAGTTAGATTAAATTATTCCAGAATTGTTACGTATCCTTACAGTAACAGCCTTACAGAACAGTGTGACCTTTATTTTCCGTTGTTGGAACACGTGTGACATTCTAGTGACATAACAGTTCTATCAATCTCTTCTATATTAGTTACATTCCAGAATTCCAGAACTGTTACATATCCTCACTGTAACATTGATACAAAACAGTGTGACCTTTTTGTTCCATGCTTGGAGCGTGTGTGACATTTGAGTGACATAACAGTTCTATCACTATGTTCTGTAGGAAGACAGAAGAGTATACTAAAGGAAATTCTGATTAGAAAACTCCTTTGAGATTCTAATACCTATTCACTATTTATTAAAACAGCTCCCAAACAAACTTGCAATCCGCGGCTAAAACCTTCAAATTATAGTTTGATAATTTTTTATGATCTCGAGTTTCTTGGGCGATAATGCGAGCTCTGAATTTCTTTATCAATTGAAGTATTTATTTATTAGCGAAAGTGTGTATTCATACGAAATATCGCAACATGACAAATGACGCTTTTGATTACGAAGATATATAATATTTATTGTTCTACAGGTACTAAAGTAACTTTTTTATTGATACAGCCTCGCTTACACAACCGGGTTTGGAAGTTGCTGAGTTGGACGCAACGCTACTACGGATAGAACAATTACAAATTGAGCTTGAGGTATGTAATTTTGCTTTTCTGTGAATTAGTAGAATGTAAACTCAAAAAACAATTCAAAATTTAAAAATTATTTTAAAAATAAATTTTATGACTGGTTTCTATTCCTAGAAAATTGGAAAATAATAACTCCGACTAGCTACTGACAGCTCAACTTGATCTGGTAAAAGCTAATTCTGAAAATTCTTTAGAAATTGTTGAAGAGTAACAGTCTCCTGTGGAGATGTTTGATTAATTTATGCTAGGCAAGCTAAATCTAAGGGGGGAGCAAGGGTTTAGCAGGGGTTTCAAAAATTGGACAAACTAATATGTTACAATATTAAAATCGGTTGAATTTATTGAATCACTTTAAAATAATATTTACATTTAAAAATAGAAATAAGTCTTTAAATTGTAATACAGTACAATACGTTGCAGACAACCAACTTACACTATTTAAAAGATAAGGAAACTTTTAGAATTTTTTTCACATAAGTAGAGATGCATTTGGACGTAAAAACTAGTTTGAACTGAATTCTGGTTTTAATGGTAACAGCTCTATAAAAACAGGAATACTAGTCTTGCAATGAAAGCCTGAACTGAATCACTATCTTTATAGATGAAAAACAAACGCTCAATCCTAAAGGAATATTTTGAATACAATTAGTTTGAATAAAGTTTATTACTGAGAGATCCAAATTTTATTATATACAAATTTTACAAACTTACAAGAATAACCATTTTTAATTTTTTAAGAAAGTGGATGTCGGTACTGTGAAGGTGCGTGGGTTAGCGTTTGCAGATGATAAAGTTGTTACGGCAGAATCAGTCGAGGGGATGCAGAGAATGTTAAGCAGGTTTAATACTAGCATGAAGAACATGGGCCTTAAAATTAACGTAAATAGAACAAAAATTATGGTGTTTGAAAGAAAGGGTGAGAAAACCTTATGAACTTTATGCGACATTGCCTTAACGAGGAGAGGATCGAACAGGGTAGGAAGGTTATTGGCAGCTTAGGAGCTAGTATGAGAAGTAAAAATATAACAAATAAAGCTAAAATTGCAATATATAATTCAGTGCTTGCAGCCACCGTGCTGTACGGTAGCGAAATCTGGACCGACCAAAAAAAAAGGTCAGGGTAAAGTCAACGCGATTGGCATGCAATTCTTGCAGATTGTATGCAGTAAAACGCTAATGGACAAAGTCAGTAATTAGAGGATTCTCAAAGAATTTGGTGTAGTTTCAGCGAAGTGAGAGACGCCTGAACTAACAAGGGGACCTTCACGGATGCGTAAAAATATTTCCAAGTGTCGGTAGCTCACCTGGTAGAGCGCTTGGCTGATAGCCGTAAGGTTGCACTGTCGATTCTCTCTGCACGTACTTTTTTATTTATTCATCAAAATGCTTGAATATTCCATTTCTGAATAATATTTAATATAATTATGCCATTTAATGATTATTTAATCATTATTTTTAATAAAAACTTTGTCTACTGTATTTTTATTACCTCTTGTTTGGGAGATTGTGCATTTCATTCAAATTTGTCATTCTGCCACAATCTCTAGTATTTATATTTTTAAATTAAATTAGGAACAAAGTGGTCAAAACGAAAATTTTAATGTTGAATACGAAACCAAAATGTTTTCTACAAACTACAAAAAATAAAACATAGGAATAATAGTCAATTATCTTTAATACATTTATTATTTTACTTTAACATTTATTCTGAAAAATTATTATTTGTATCATCAGGATTATATAGTATTGCACGAACCAGAGTTGTACTCATCATAAAAGCAAGGAAAACAACAAGTTTCGCGATATTTGACACATCCGATAACCGAAGATTTTTTAAGTTTATGTGGTTTTCTTAGAAGATCGTTGGGAAAGCATACTTCATTCACATTCATAAAAAATTTTCTGTAATCACAGAGTTTCGAAGCATACCAAGCATAATGTCACATATGTGACGTGGGACAAAGAACCTAGACTTGGACTGAAAATTAGTAGAACAATATTTAGAAATGCCTGTGAAAACTATCAGAAAAAACAGTCTAATTGCGCGCATCTTGAGGTGATCAACCTAGCCAAACGCAGTAGAGCTTCGAGGTATCACACAGACACGACGCGTGAAAGTGTCGGTGCAAGAGTCGAGCGTGATGCAAAAGATCACTTCCCAACTTCGAGCTCCATAAAATTCAATTTTAATTGTGCAGCAATGGGGATTTTATCGATAGGGGAAATCTTCATTATTCAGAAGTAATGAAAACCGGAAAATCGATTTTTCGGTCTCAAGGCTGGTTTCTTCGTTCCACGTCACATATTACAAAATACAATAGATGGTGAACAATTGAATGTATTTTTATACTATCCTCATCTTCCATCCTCGAAAGACCAGGAACATCAACAGATTCTGTCTCCGACATATCAACTTTTTGCATGTAAAATAAAACGTGAAAATAAATTTTCAAGACACTTATGATAACTGCTTCGAAAAGTATGTATAACCACTCCGAAAACCAGTTTCGACTACAACTTTTCAAGACCGTCTCATCGGGTGCTCCAGAGCTTGCTCGAACGCAACACTCACGCTCCCGCTCCATCCATGTGCTAAACATAGGACCGCGCATGACTCCATACTATGTAAGGAGATGGATGGGAGCGCACCTGTTCGCATTTCCGTTTCCTTCCCACCACGGTTCCTTTGAGAGCCTCCAAATTTCTTGTATGCATGCATAACTGTTCCCCCCAGGTCAAAATTGTACAGGCATTAGAAATCAGACCCCATTCTTGGTAGTAAATATCTATTAAAAGAGTCACTGCATTTACTGATATTGTTTTCAACATTGAAATTTGCGTTTGAAATACTTTGTTTCTAAATTTTATCAATTTATAGCTAAAAGCTTTCTCTTATTTTATAGAACTTGTAATTTCCAACTTAAAAACGAAGAGTTTGAAGGAACATGTACGTGTAAAAAGCAAATTTCTGGACAAAAATATTTAATTTTAATACATTATTAATAACTTCTTTCTCATCATAGATCAGTATTATCAATCCTAGTACAGACATTTGCATAGCTTTGGTTTTGTATTCATTACACTCATATAATCACTAAAAAAAGACTTTCCTTTCTCACTAAGAAAATGCACTAGATTTTGCAAATCTTATTTCTTTTCCTTTCGTGATACCAAAAGTTTCGGGCATTGAGTTTTTTTCCTTATCCTCGAAGGTTACAGATTTTTCAATAAAAAAAGTTTAAGGAATTCCATCATAATTGTAGTAAACATTAATGGAACCATTTGGAAAATAATCCATTTTCACTACTAATTGATTTTTTCCCTCGATCGACGGGTTGAGTGCATCACCCCCTCTCTAATGCCTACTGGAGCGAGACGGGCTGAGCGCAGAGGCATTTCTACAATCCGGTGCCTTAAATTTTTTCTTTATAATAACGTCAGAAAGTTTGAATTCTGGCCAACCGAACAGTTCATTAATGCAACTAAATGTTAGAATAATTCAATAAAATATTTGGTGGTTGGAATTACGAAAATTTTAATGAATGTCAAGCTGTAGCCATCCGTATGCTCGTGGACGATATTGCGTACTTCATCTTATACTTTATAAAATAGATTAATAGTGAACTTGTTCTTTTGAATTCCTTAAATCAAACATTTATGTAAAAGGTCAAACAAGCACCACACAATCCCCATGGGAGCGAATGCAATCCATGAAAATGACCCAGGCTCCGAGTAGAACCGCGGTAAATGACAGCTATGGCCACGCCTCACGACCGTAAGATGATATGAGATGAGATGGGTGGTTACTGGATAATTCGGTTATAAAAGTACTGGAGATTTAGAAGTCCCCGCACGCCTTTATAGCATCGTACGTTTTAAAATTTGTTTAAACCTAATATTTAAAAATTGGTCAAAAAATGAATTTTCAATTTCTTATATTTTTAATGTTAGGAAATAAAAATCCAGAAACGTGAACGCGCGTTCTCAGAATACGTATACAGCGTTCCTATACCGAAGGTTACTGCTGAATATGGCTACAAACTAAATAAACGGTCACGGAGGAAGGTCCAGGGATGGTCCCGAAGGAAAAATCCACAAGCAACCGCGATGGTGCGATTTTTTTTTCACGAGGGCTGGTGGAAAATGTTCAAAAACACACCGTGAAGGGTCCGCACTTCTCGGTAGTGTGGAGATCTTACTCGCATCACTACAATGACTCTGAAATATACAACATTCAATTATACTTTGCGTATAATTATACATTATACAAGATCAACTTTGTCATTATAAGAATGCCACCAAGGGACCCACTAAAAACCAACACCCTTTCACGTTTGCAGAATTCCCCCCGGAACCGCTTTCACATTACTTCAGGGGGTGCCGTTTTCTTCACCACAGGGGTGCCTACTGGATTTCTGGTTTTGGTGCTAAATGTTCTGAAACTTTATGATCTCCTTTATGTCCCAACCAAGATGTACGCATCGTCCTCAGCTGTGCGGTCATACCGCACATCGGGCTTGTCAGCCTTCAAAATACTGGTTAGGTGCAGCTGGTTGGGCTGCTATCAAGGATGCTTCCTCAACGGGGCTGCTTCCCTCAATGAGCCGCATCTCAACGACCCCGGAAGATGGTCAGTCCGGGGCTTTCCTTCTTTTGCGGCGCAGAGGTAGCACTCGAGAGTGCTTACACACTCCGCAGACCTTTGTCCCTCCTTGCCGCACCTCCAGCATCCTTTCGTCCTATCAGAACCTTTGCAACTGGCTGCCATGTGGCCGAAGCCGAGGCAGCGGTAGCATCTGATGGCCTCTCTCTTCTGGCATACGCGACAGGACACCCATCCCACCTTCAGGTGTCCTGCTCGTACCAACTTCGACGCTGATTCTTCAATCAGTTCCACGAAAGCCTTCGGAGTTCCTCTCAAAGCCTTTTTTGTGAGACTGACTCTGATCTCGCCTACCGGCTGCTCACCAAAATGTCTTCTGACGGCACCCTCAACCTCCTTCGCATCTGTTGTGGTGTCGAGGTCGAAGACCTCAACCTCCGTGCGAGGGACAAGCTCCCTCACCCTGCCACCTTCACCCATAACCTTTCTGATAGCAGCCGAAAGCTTGCATCTGCCATCCGCTGCGGACCCTACTTCCACAAGGACCTCTCCTTTCCTGGTTTCCCTGACACCCTTGATTGTTACGCCAAGGGATTTAGGTCTCACCTTTTACTTGATTTGCTTGAGAACCTCTGCGTAGCTCGAGCCCTCAGCCGGTTTGATTAAAACCGCTTCGGGTCGAGCTGGCCTCAGTTTCCTCTTCTTTCTTTTCGACACCTTTGGTACAGGTGTCGGTACCTCTCTATCTTCCTTTTTGGGATTCGAGGTCGCCGCTAGACCACGGGACCTCCACTTCTTCTTCTTTCTCGGCCTAGTGGTGTTCGCCTCTACGGGGTTCAGGGTGGGCTCCCTCGCTCTCTTCCCATATTGGGTTGAGGGAGTTTCCACGGCATCTTTTTCCGTCTAAATTCCCCTACTAGCTACACGTTCGCGCCCTGCTTTCTTTCTTGTCTCCTTGACTCTGTGGCCTACCCTCTCCTTCATATAGCTGGAGTGACAGTCGAAATACGTCTCGAGCGCCTCAACTTTACGGTGGAGACGCGTAAGACGGTCTTTCGCATCACCCACACCGTCGCGGATTTCGAGCCACATATTTCTCTTTTGCCCGCAGAAGACCATCTTCCTGATGATCTCTTGGAGACTCGTCAGCTCCTCCTTGGTTTCAGGGTACGCGGTATAAAAGTCGGACTTAGTCCTCTTCGCACCTGACCACTGCTTCAGTTTCTCCATGTAACTGGGCTCCTCCGTGACATCCAACGGCCCGCCTTACTCCTCAGAAACACTCCTCTCTAAGTATGCTTGCCCCCCCCCCCCCAATCCATGGGTCTGGCACTGACCACCGGGGCTTTCACCCGCTCGGAATCAGTGGAGAGATTTCTACGCCCGATGGGGGACCAGCAACCCCGTACGGGGTGATGGTGCGATGGCTGCATGGCATCAGGGAGTATTGTCTCAACCTGTGCCTCTGATATACCGGACGACCTCCCAGAGTAAAAAGTCTTACCCTCGCATGCAGTACTCTGCGAGGGTGGACGAACCCTTTCCCTAGCTGCTCGTGGGATGAAAATGAAAAATCGTTTTATGAGTGCAACAATGTACAACAATGCCGACTACCCTAGAGTTGAGGGATCCAAATAAGATGAAGATACTATGATATACCGGCAAAATCGCAATGGTTTTGAGTAAACGAGTCGACTGTTCCAAGACGAAAAATGGGAGCACTAGCTCATACATAATTAGCAACGAGCGAACAACCGAGAGTAGTCAACAGCCGAACCAGCGAACAGAGACTGGTGACAGAACGACCAAAAGGCGCATGCATCCACTGAGCACAATTACAGACTGGGCAAGTTAGTATGCGTCCCATATTCAGTGTGTGATTAACTACATCACATCTGGAGGAAGTTCACAGCCAAGATCCGACAGTTTGCAAGCGAAATACGGATCCGCCATCTTACACTCAATAAGTCAAATCTGCTGATCATCCGACAGCAAATTTTTGACAAAAAACGGGCACTATCCGACGCTAGGAGAAGTCTAGAGTGAAGGGAGAGGTGGGTCAGAGAAAATATACTAATTTTATCCAACCCATCTCAACCTCATGACACCTGAGGAAGAATGCCCAACTATCACTACCGAAGAGATAAAAAAATTATTGTGGGGCATGAAGAACTATTCTGCTGGAGGACCAAATGGAATTAAGAGCTTCGGCTGGAAGAAATGTCCTTCAACACACCAGCATCTGGCCCAAATTTTCACCTTATATTTAAAACCAGAATAGCCTGACCCTAAGAATTACATGCCAATAACTTGTCTGAACACAATGTATAAGATCTTGTAATAATGCATTTTTTCATCAATATTTACAGCTCAATTCCTTATTCCGAAACTCAAACTAGAGTTTAAGTGCCAGGCGCGCATGCGCCAGCCGGACGCTCAAAAACCACTCAAATTCAAATGTTCAAACGGATCGTGAGCCAAGTCTATGTCAGTGACTGCTCAGTCCTGCTACGACTGATGGTACAGGGGATGTGTTAGCCTTTGTAATTGGGGGATGGTCGGTAGAAACGTTACAATTATGGGTAGCGCATGTTAATAACCATGTTTGAATATGAAAATTTGTAGTGACGGGCATACTACGATTCAATTTTAGCATTCACCTTTTATGAGCCTGTTTAATTAACAAAAATTTTATAATTTAAATCATGCTATCTTACAAAATACTAAATAACCTAACTTGGGTTCAGTCGTCCAGCCGGTACTTCAAGGCCGAGTTATGAGAGATAGAATTTTGACTTGAGGTGAATGACTAGCAAAACTCTAAAGCTCCTTTGCAATAAACAAAAGAAGAAAATAAATTGAATTTTAACTACTAATAAGGTCACAATTGAAACCGAGATCCTAATCGGGATTATAGCGAGAGCTTGACACGAGGCCAACGTGGCCTAGAATTTCTTGTTTGTAAGGAAAATGCAATTAAATTATCTATTTTGAACCTTCATGACATGAATGATTTCCACTATTGTAAATTTGACTATGTGTCGTATCAAAGGGGTTTTGGGGTCGTCGAATTGGAATACAAAATATAAATGTCAAAATTAAAAATGGCGGAACCAATATGGCGGACCCAAATTGTGAGACCGAGCTGATATGAATGAAAATTACTGTAGGGAGGTTTTCGGGTCGCTGATTTCAAATCTGAAGTCAAAATGTCAACATTCAAAATAGGGATGAACGACCCTAAAACCCCTTTAATACGACAAATAGTCAAATTTACATTAGTGGGAATCATTCATGCCATAATGGCTTCAAATAGATAATTCAATTGCATTCTTTTACAAACAGGAAGTTCTGGTTTGATTTAAAGCCCATATTCGCATTCTGCATAACGAAATCTATCAGAATATATGTGTAACATATGTAATATAACATCTGAGCGACCATGGTATCCAATAATATAACTTTTTGTGAAAAAAATGTCAAATTTAACCTAGATTTTCAAGATAAAAAATATATTTTATCAGCCCCGTCTTTTTCCTCTATTCTGTACTTATTTATCTGTAAATCTAAAAAAATCCATCCCTCAAGGTCATGCCTGTTAAAAGTTCTACGTTTTTGTCACGAACTCTTTACCCCATTGTGTGGCGTCGGGAATTGCAGCAATAGCGTGGCGAATATTCATGAAAAGAAGAATACAATTGCAATTAATTTATATCGAAAGAAAGATTCACGGGTCGAAATAGAACTGATTTTTCCGACGAGAGACTCGACGGGGCCCACGTGTTCAGTAAAATACTCATCAAAGACGGAATTCTCAAACTGATCAAAACTAAGAACACGGAAAACTCGCGAGAATTTCAAGCTTCACAACTGGTTAAAAACTGACCTTACCTCAACTTTAGGCTTGAATTCACTAATTTCAATTTTAATTACCTTAGAATTTGATTTCCGAATTAAAATTTGAAAGTGGCGAGTAAAACGTTCCGACACGTAGCTGCATAACGCAAGAGAACTCTGCTTGGTGATTGTTGAGCACTACGTCTCATCTCCTGTGGGTGAGTTTTCAATGGCTTCCGTTGATTGGCTGCTTCCATTATTCTGCTCTCGGATTGGCGAATTTGCTCGTTTTGTCCTCCGCAGTGCTTCTACATTGGAAGAGAGTGCAGGGACGGCTTCTATGGGAGTCTATAATTCTTTAAATAAAGTGTTTTTAGAAAAAGTCCCAAAGCATTTCCGGCAATGAGAAAACTCTCAACCTCTCTGAATTAAGTGCGTCCGCATTGGCACTGACAGCAGCAAATCTAAGACGAAAAGACCTGATTGTTATCCTACTCCAGGAGTTTTATTGTAGGTTGCAGTTTCGTATCCAGTGCCATAGTGTCGAGGGACTGACTGGGTGTAAGACAGCTTCCTCCCGTAAAATAATTACTGGTGAAATTAAGGTTTCGCTCTGAGGCAAACTAGGCATTCCCAAAGCCTAGGGAAGTAATCCGGAGGTTCTTCCTGGCTTTGGAGGCCACCTGAGATTTCGAGCCAGATTCCCGGGTATTTGGGGACAGCAGACGGACAGGAGGGAACTAGGTCAAATTTAAACCTTGATTCTAAGACCAAGACGACAGCAAACGAATCCTATTTCTGTAGGCGTCCCTAGAGTTGAAAAGTTCAAGAGGCAAGTTCATTAAGAAAAATAGATAAAAAGCGCATGAGCCCTCCAATTCTTAAAATTAATCTAAACTTATGCCCTTGTAGTGTCGTGCAAAGTGACACAAAGGAACAAATTTCATTTATTGGATTAAATAAAGCGTCAAGTAGATGGGTAAAATTTTGCCGGAAGAACCAACTAATCGAAAAGTGTGACTGCAAAGACGGGGCATTCTATAAGCACAAACTACCGATGATCTGGGTTGACTACGAAAGCTTGAAGTTTCATCCAAACATAGTGAGATGCACAAACTGATTGATGACCCTTTGAAAAACCAAATTTACTGGCTCATCTGGAAAACATCGTGTCTCGCACTTCCCAATTTCCAAAGGTACTTCTACGGCAAACCTGACTATCGAAGGCATCAGATCACTTATAAGGTAACTTGTGTATTTTGCGTGGACGGTCTCAAGAACTATGCTAAAAATGTAGAGCAACTGTCTCGAATATGCCACGAAAGGTAATGCACGTGAACAAAAGCTTACACCTCAAGTCGTCCGTTCCGTAACTCTATATCTGACACACTTTCGAAGGTCCGGAGTAGTGTTGCCGTCGAGCGAGGCCTCGCCGTTTTCGAGACGAGGACAAGACGAGCCTTACCTGCCGTCTTGGATTGATCGTCTTGGGTCTTCCTTGAAAATGCCGAGGCCTTGCCTTGGGCTTATCTTGCCGCCTTGAGCTTGCACTGCCACATGTGGGAACACCAGCATTGAATGAAAATACCGTATTCTGAGGCTCCAGCCTCCCTGACCCTTCTCAGGGTTGAACGAAAATCCCGTAATCTGAGACGCCATCCTCCGCGGTTCTTCTCAGCAGGGGTCTTTTCTGTAAGCTGGACGAAAATACGAATCCAATTTTTTTTTCAATTTTTGAATTACCGATATGTAAATATAATATTCGGAATGTACAAGTGTTCACGATTCCCGGGATTTGTAACTTATTCAAAAAAGTTGAAAAATTGAATACGCTTAATGTATGAAGCAGACCGAAACCCACTCAAATGAAACAGCTTCTAGTTTTACGCTTGAAGTCGCAGAATTCTCGAGAGCCAAATCCGATTTTTTTTTGTATGAAATTAGGCGCTACATATTTTCTCGTATTCCCAAAAAGAAAGTCTGAAGAAGTTATGCGCATTTTAATTTTGTTCTTTGTATTTAAAAAGACCCAACATATTTTCTTTAAGCAATTATAACTTTTGATCTAATGGAGACATTTCTCGTGTTTTTTGTTATTATAATTGAATTTACAGTCTTCTTTCATAATCCACGGGAAAAATGTAAATGTTTTAAAATTAATACAATGGCGGCAGTTTATTCTGGAAAAATTAGAAGTCGATTTTCTTGAAAAAAATTCTTGAAAAATCTTCCCTTATATTTTTATGAGGTTTAAATCAATGTGGTGGCCAGGACAATCTTTTTCATACAATATAATGTTATACATTTTTTGCAAGCAACGACGAGAAAAATGTTTAGAAAAAAGTTTGCGAGTTCCAAAAAGTTCTATGAAAAATAACTATTTTTTTTTTGTGATATCATTCGTTTTGTACGGTAAAAATTCAAAAACTACATTTTAATGGAAAAATATTCTCCTGGCATTCAAAAATGACTCAGCCGGCTCAAAACTAATGCGATATCTTCCTTGTATAAGCTGAAATTGTAAAAAGAATAAGGGAAAAAAATAAAAGAGGTTGGTGTTCTCCATAAAATCTTTTTTAATTTCTTATATCAAGTTTTAAAAACCTGAAAAAAAAATTTCGGAACGCCCCACTGTTTTTATTCTTAAAAATATTGTTTAAAAGGTCCTCCTAATAGATAATTGAAGAAACGCATCCTGTTAAATGTATGCAGGGTAAACTATTTTTGAGGCCGGGAGAATATTTTTTGCTAACAATGTAATTTTAGAATTTCTTTGTACACGATGAAAGATATCGCAAAAAAACAAGAGGTATTTTTTATTTAATTTTTATACCTTATAAAAGCACAAACTTCAAATACGCCGAACTTCTTGGATACATTTTTTTCTTGCAAATCCGAGAAACATATCGCCTAATTTCCTCTACAAAAAACAACATATTGTTTTGATTCCGAGTGATTATACGACTTGAAGTGTAAAACCTGCTTGTTTTTAAATGAATTTTCGGCCAACAGTATATTGCAATAGTAATAGCTTATCCAATTTCTCATATTTTGAGGCATATTACACAGGTGTGTAACACATTGGTGAAAAGCCCTAAATCACCCACCTCCCACCCCCCCACCGAAAATTTCAGTTTTGTATTTCAATACAAAACTGAAATTTTCGGGGGAGGGGCAAGGGCATAAAGGGCAAGTTTCTTAATCATAAACCCTACCCTACCCACAGAAATTTGGGGTACACATGGCAAGGGCTTGCTTTTCAAGGCCTTGAAATTTGTCCGCCTTGCTTTGCCTCGAAACGCGAGGCCTCGAGCTATCATTCCTTGCGTTCCTCGACCTTTTCCTTGCCATTCCTCGTCTCGAACGGCAACGCTAGTTCGGAGAAGAAAGCACATTCTCCAACAGCTCCTCGACAAGAAGATGCACAGCATCTTACACAGAAATGTTAAAGATCAGTCGATGTCGTTTGAGCGAATACATTCCTGACGGTATTGCAGAGCGTCAAACTCACGCTGGAGCGACATACATTCAAAGGCATAATGCGGTACTAAGAATGTTTTATTGCCATCTCTGTCTCTCTTACGGAATCGGCCCCATTACTATTCTGCCAAATACTCCGAGGGGGATAAAGTCAATTGTCGAGGTTGAGAAATGCGGAATATACTGAAAATAGAGGTTCTTCAAAATTATCTCTGTAGCGCACTCGAGGCCTGCCATAGTTTTCCGTTACTTCGAGAACCGAACTATGCTCATTAGCCCATTTTCGGCGCCGGCCGACAATAATCTCACAGGAAAGGAGAAGGAAAAGGAAGAGAGGTCGCGATTATTCATCCAGAATATTCTGTCAAGCTAATCGTCTTGAACAGCGGTGCTCTCGGAGTTGCCAAGCCTTCACTGATTCGTAGCCATCGTCTCCTCAGGGTGCACGACTGTTTTGCCGGACGGTCGTATTGAGACCGTCACCCAGTGTAACCACCGAACTGGCGGTCTTGTGTCGTGATTAGAGACAAAACGTTACCGCTGAATTTCACTGGGAGCAGGTGCCATTCTAGAAAATTGCACCCGCTCACAGCGAAGTCGCTGTAACGTTTCTGCTGTAATTACGTCTCACAACTGTGGACACGAAGCGATTCAAGTACGAACTCCTTCTGAATTTTGCCCCCAAGGGTCTTAGCTTTTCGTTGACACACAAGGATGCTTTTCAGGCTATTACCCGTGAAAGCTTGGTTCTTCCAAGAGCACTGATTATCAGGACGACTAGCTTAACAGAATATTTTGGAATACTTTTGAATATATTTGGAACTTCTCATTTTCGACAATTGACTCTATTTTCCTAGGAGAGTTTGACAGAGCGACATCAGAGGTCGTGTCGTAAGAGTGACAGAGATGGGAATAAAATACTCTTAGTGCCACATTATACCTTTGGATGTGCGTCGTTCCTGCGTGAGTTGAACAACTAGGTATTATGTGTCCTAGGTGCTCCAGTTGTGCATGACACACTCTGCAACTATCATCGGAAATGTCTTGACTCCAAATGTGGCGACAGTATACTAAAGTAGAAATGAAACCGTCTTGGCACGCCAAAATGAAACTCTCCGTGTTCGACTTCAATACGATTGATTTGAGGAAATCAAGCGTTAGCTCAAACAACATCATGATAAAATGAATTTTCTGTGTCTAAATTAGGTAATCATTTTTTCAGTTTATCCAAATTTTATCCGTTACAGTGACAAACCCATTAAAATTTCATTTTTATTTTGCCGAAACGTCCTATGAATTTATTACGAAATTGACTTGAGTTACTTGTCGTGTGGGACAAGAGTTCTTGGAAAAAATGTATTTTTATTACACATGCACAAAAAGTCCCTCTTTTCGTACTGAAAAATATGCCAAAACTAGTGTCACTTTTTAGTAAGGTATGAAGAAAAGTACTGCGCATGTGTAAATCAACCACAGTTTCCTTTCGACATACTAAATACCTTTTTCGCATACTTTTTAACACGCTAGTCACTTTTTGTATACTTTGTTTTCCCATGACAACGAGTGATAATTACGGTCAGCCATTTTCTAGACGTGCTCAGTTATTTGTTTTGATCTGAAAATATAAAAATGAGTTCGAGTCGTAACACTTTTAGCAAATAACTCTTTGCGATTTAAAACAAGCTTTTTATCTTCATAAATAAATATTCTAATTGATTATGTTTACCATTATTATTCTTCGATTTATTTGTAATACATTTCGGAAATATTTTTTGGTTCGGAAACAGGTTTAAATTATTATTATTTTTTATGCATATATGGAGTAAAATTTCCCAAGTGTCCCCGCCTAAAATTTTGTCGTCGCCTATCTCATTCAAACCCCGTCAGATTGTAGTGCTAGTGGACATCTTTAAATTCAGTGAAGGGGGCGCACCTAGTAAGACGGGCACGGTATTCCTTAACGAAACTTAAATAAAAATTGCTTGAACGTCTTCGATCTATGTATACACTTAAACTAGAGCATAAATGCAACGTTTTAAGCCTATTCAGAAAATAGGTTCCCCGAGCTCTTGGAAAATAACAGGCGTTTGAATTTGTTGTTTGAAAATTCGTTTTTATTTTTGTTTTAATGATTATATAAATGAACTATTTTCACCCTTTTTATGCTAATAATTAAATAACAATAATTATCATATGTTCCTGAGAAAACATTAATATAATATACTTCTTATACATACAATATAATAGTGAACTCATTTTTTAAATAATCATAAATTACAGATGATAGGAATTATATTCACAAACTGCCCGCAATAATTGTTCATCGTATCCGGGATTCACCTTTGAAACTTTATACTTCATCCACGTGAGATGGAAGTCATGATGTACCGACTCCATGGCCTGTTCACTATAAAAACCTAAACCACGTTCATTCTTGCAACAAAAATCAGGAACGTGAAAAAAGACGGCGTGCACTTTTGGTGTAACAGGGATTTCCAATTTTAAATAATTGATTTTGAATTCTTCGATACATTCTTTGTAGTTCTCATCTAATTTTACTTTGAAACAAGCATCAACGACTTTATTGAAACTTTGAAATAATTCAACGTATTTCAAACAATTTAATGAGTCTCTTCTCAAGATGTCTATTTTATTTAGTCTATGTCTATTTTACACTTTGCATGAATTTCCCTTGAATGCTGGAGAGCCATGCGTGATCTCACGCTGTACATTGCATGCACTTGCCCACTTTAAAGCATCTGATTCAAACTCTCGAAGCATGTGTGTGTATAATGTATTTACAACACCTAAAAGTAGGTGAAGCTCAGGAGGGGGAATGATGTCGAGAAATAATCTATCTTCCTTAGTATCAAATATTGGTGGATGAATACAATTCTTAAAATTCTGGGATTTTTTTTTGTCTGCGCCTGTTTTAATCCAATTTAGATAATTTTCTGTTGTTTCTCCAATTGTTCTACAAGGGCCTTGCTGATGAAGTTCACCTTTTTTAGCATAACACCACGTACAAGGATAGCAATTTGCGTGTGTCATAATGCCGACTAGAATATTTGCCAACTTCAGATCTGTAGCAATCGTTCCACTAAAGTTATTGATCGATAATTTTAACCACAGCATCGAAGCATTTGTGTAGTTTTCTTGTGTACTCGGTGCTATAGCTAAGATGAATAACTGCTTCACGCCAGAAGCTTCAAATTTTTTTTTTTTTTATTCCTTCACTATCCTTCTGGCGTGAGTTTTTGTCCGCTGCTTCATTTATCTCTTCTGAAGACTGAATGGACACACATACTTTTGAATATCCACCTCCCCCATCTATACCAAACTTCAAATGAATATTTTCTATTTGTCGCTTAGCTTGAACAGTAGCTATGAAATCTTCAAGGTTATGGCAGTAAACTAATGTTTCTTCAGATATCTTTTCACTGTTTGAATGTATACTTGAGAAATTTACTTTTTCAACTGCGAAAAATTTATCGACATCATGATTGTGCTGCATAAGTTCTCTTTTCAAATTAGGTTGAATAATTTTTCTATTTGTAGAAGCTACTCGAATAGCGTTAGCTATTGCACAAGTAGTTCTCAGGCTGAGATTAAATGATGTTTTTATTTTTTGAAAATCTTCGATACTAAGTAAATATTGATTGAGCAATTTTTTGTCTTTGACGCTTTTATTCAAAGACATTTTCACTGGCTTACCCCTCATCTGGGAAAGTGATATGATTGTATCATTCTTTTCGCCAGAAGTCGATTCTTACCAGCTATTATATCTTTTAATAAAGACGAAGTAACTTGTTCTTTACCTTTCAAAGTGCAGGATTCCTTCACAGCTTTTTTAATATTGGTTACGAGAGATGTTTTGGAACATGCATGTTTAATTCCTTGTTTAATTAAATTGAAACATTTACTACAACGCTTTTCAACTGAAGACTCTTTTTTATTACCCGCAATCAGATCTACTTTTGAATTCGACGAAAAAATATTTTGTCGTTTTTGAACAACTTGTCCAGCATTGCTTAAAAAATTAACATGCACTGGCAAACTTGAAATTTCACATAAATGGCAATCACATAGCTCACTTTTACGAGACCTGAGTTGTTTTTTAAATACAAATAAGGAATAGTCTGGTTGTTTTTCAATTTTAGCACGTCGATACACATTCATTTTGCAAGCATTGCACACTACTCGTGGTAAACAATCATTACATGAATCATAATTGTCTAATAATTTCTCTAATTTATCTTGCAATGTTGCACTTATTTTATTCATTTTACCTTTTCCAAAACACAGTGAACACATTGAATCTCGATTTTCATCGTGAGTTCTCGCGCGATTCAAACCCATTTTTCAAAATTTGTGGGCAACTTCGATCACAATTAAGAATAAATTCAACGCGCGATGTCAGTCAGCTTGATACTGCACTGAGCAACACTCTAAATTATATTTCTTTGTATCACCTCCACTCTAATACTGAAGAGCCCTCCGAATAAGGTTTGTTTACATCGACTCCAGTCTACACACGCTTACAGCAGAATGAGTGTTGATGTCATAATATTAATACTATGTTTCTGTATCTATATTTTTATACTTTTGTACACGACTATATTCAGCGCAGGCATTCGAAAATCATTCTATATGTGAATATTTGAAAAATATTTAAAAGCATTCTTATTACTTTTATTGATACTTAATTATTAGCATAAAAAGGGTGAAAATAGTTCATTTATATAATCATTAAAACAAAAATAAAAACGAATTTTCAAAAAAAAAATTAAAATGTTTGTTATTTTCCAAGAGCTCCGGGAACCTATTTTCTGAATAGGCTTGAAACGTTGCATTTATGCTCTAGTTTAAGTGTATAATGTATAGATCGAAGACGTTCAAGCAATTTTTATTTAAGTTTCGTTTTCAAGATACAGGGGCTCGCACTTTCGACGATTCACCCCGACTGCTAACCTTAAATTGCACATAACTTCTGATACAATTATCCAATTTTACTTTTTTATGAGGGTTTTTCAAAGGTGTTTTAACAAGATTTATAGTAAAAATAATCATTAAACGATGAAATCATTATTTTACCTCGATTTTTCATTAAAAAAAAACATTTTGCTTGATTTTTTCTCTTGAAAAACATACCAAAATGAAAATGGGATGAAAAGTATTGGTTGAGTTATAGAAGCACATAAGAGCGCAGATGCAACGCGACAACTAGCCACGGCTCTCCTAGGCGTGCTGTAGTGACTCAGTAGTTATAACAATTGATAAAAATTATGTTTTTGTCCGACCCCCCTTGAAAATGCGCCATTGCATGCATGTTAAGCAGGCGTGAAGTGGCTGCTTCTAGCCCAGTGACGTTTGCGCATGCCCACTCCGCCGCCGGGTAAACAAAAACTTTACGCCCGCTACCCATGAAAGTTTACGCCCGCTACACATACGCTGCACTGAGCGAAAATGTTTTAATGATTAAAGTTTTGTTTTTAGGGTTTCATAGCCCCCCCCCCCCGGGGGGGGGGGCAACAGAGCATGAATGGCAAAATTTTTTTTAATAATTTTTTTTCCAAACAATTTTTTTTCACCAAATTTTTTTCTCACCAAATTTTTTTCAACAAATTTTTTTTCAAACATTTTTTTTCACCAAATCTTTTTTTCAAAATTTTTTTTCACAAATTTTTTTTTCACAAAATTTTCTTTTCAAAATTTTTTTTTCACAACATTTTTTTTAGCAATTTTTTCACAAAATTTTTTCCCAACAATTTTTTCACACAAATTTTTTTTTCAGTACATTTTTTTTCAAAAACTCCACTCTGTGCAATATAAAATTAGTATTTTTCGTTACCACCTCCTAACAACTTTTTCGGACGGGCGTTGCAAAAAATAGCGTGTGATACACGTGCGCCTATAGGCGTGTGATTGCATCATTCGCCTGCGGCTTATGCTGCAAAATTCACACTCGCACACAATAACCTATTTTACGCACTTGTATCATAAATAACTATTACAGTGCAACTATTGCATTTTTCTTTGATAATTCTTATTTCTTGATTACTAAAAAATCAAACAATTAGTTCAAAGTTAAAGTATTATAATAAAAATATACATTATCAATAACTAATTCTCTATCACATATATCATTCTATAATCTATATCATCCTACTTCACATGCTTATTTTCAAGGAGAGTAGGACAAAAAGTATAGTGTGTATCAAAAGGCGTACGACTATTTTACCTCGTGTGATTGTCACCCTCGCTTCGTTCGGGCGATAAGTTCACACTCGTCAAAATAGCCTCCTTTACGCCCTTGATACACAATGTACTATTCTGCTCACGCGTAACAAAAATTCCATTTTATTCTTACTTTTATATAGCTAGAGAACGATTCAGATATTTTCTTAATGACATTTTCAAAATTGTTCCATTGTAGGAAAACGATAGTTAATAATGAAATCATAAACGATTTTGGTGGATGGTTCTGCTAATCTGTTAGATGTTGAGATGGTTTTTGATAAGTCCTCTTGCTTCCCACGTTTTGGTGAGTTTGTTGGTGTTAATCTCTTTGCCTTTAACAATTTGGGATGCTTTTGGATGTGAGTCTCCTTGCCTTTCACATTTCAGGGTGCTTCTTCCATGTGAGTCCCCTTGCCTTTCACGTTTTGGGATGCTTTTTGGTGTGAGTCCCCTTGCGTCTCACAGTGTTACTCAAAAAATGATTTCTTATTCAATTTAACGTTCATTTTGCTCTTCTCTTCGCGATGTTTTTGCGATCTTTCTCTTGGGGCAAATGTCATACTGTGGAGGTGACGAATAGTTCTTCAATATTGAAGTCGATTTTGTAGAGGTTACAAAGGAATGGTATTTTTGTGTTCCCGGCCAAAGTCTTTGCAGAATCGAATCGAATTTTGAGGTTTTCAGCAGTGGCGTCAAAATCTGATTCTGAGACGACGCCTGGAGATTGACACGTGCGGCGAGTCTTTTCAAATTGCCCCCAATTCCATCACATGGTCCTTTTCCATGTGCAGTCACGTGAAAGTGCCATTCCCTCTGAATACCAAAGTCTGCTTTATGATACAGCAGATTTGCAAAATTGTACACCAGAGACTCACTATTTGAACGCGCGATCGAGCGCGTCATATGAATGCCTAGAATTGCTGGTCCCCACAGTTTCTCAGGGGGCAGGGCGAGAGACGGTTGCGACTCCGACTATGAAGGGACGCACTGCATTACGCCGCAGTCAAGTAGATTGCGCAATATGATGGAAACGGTTCAGGCGGCCCTGCCTGTTTACGTTCCGCTGAACGCGCTATATGAACAAGGCTATTTTCAGGCAACCCCCGAGATTGTTCATCTCTCGAGTCTCTGCCCTAATAGCACGGGACGTTCCTGGATCGTTCCAGGAACGTTCCCGGGACGTGTAAAATGTCCGCCGCTTGGGAACGTTCCAAAAATGAATTAAAGTTATTGTTATTATTATCAATAAATAACGCGTAAACCATAAGTGATAGGTCAAAATCGATGTCAATTTATGACATGGATATCATATTATAGAGTAGTATATGCGGTACTCAAAACTCAAGAATGACATCCATTCTTACCTATCTCTTACGGTTTACGAGATAATTGTTGTTAAAAATAACAATAATGGAAGGTTCCCCTCAGGTCCCAGTGGAACGTTCCTGGAACGTTCCCAAGGGGTGGACATTTTACACGTTCCTGAAACGTTCCGAAGGTGCCCGCAGAACGTTCCCGGAACGTTCCGTGCTATTAGGGTGGTGTACTTATTTTTACAATGTTATGCTGCACCATCGGTAAAGTAAATCTTTTTTTTTTAATTTTCTTTTAGGTATTTTTTTAAATTCGTAAACAGATATTGTATCGTGATTTAGGTTGTCGGATAAAAGAGCTAGACTGCGATGTTTTAATTCATTACCCTCCTTGTAATAGATGACAATTGCAAATACCGTAACCTGATCATTGTGCAAGACTGCTGCTTAGCTATGAAAGAATGAGACTTCAATGAAAGATATAATTTATAATTTTAGATCAAATCCACTGATTTCGTGGCTACGAGATATCTAAATTGTTCTGAAACTATAAAGAAGTCAGAATAAAATGGAATTTTTGTTACACGTAAGCAGAAACCTATTTTCGTTTTGGGATATTTTTCAAGAGAAAAAATAAAGCTCTTTTTCTAACCTAATTAAAAAAATATCAAAAATGCCGCATTGGGAGAAAATCTCACAAATGTTTTTTAAAATGAAAAATCAAGGTGAAATAATTTTTTTATCGTTCAGTGATTATTCTTACTGTAAACCTTGTTAAAATTCCTTTTCAAAACCCTATATTGACAACCCGTTGTACTACACTACCGTCGGAAATTGTGCGCACGACTCTTGTGAGCGCTATTAAAAATCACTGCTGACTTCGAACCACGATATTTCGGTGAACAAACTAGATAGGGCATTTTTTTAGAAACAGTTGGAAAGCTCATCAAAATCCGCGTCTATTGGTACCCAACAAATATTTGTTTGCCCTTCTGAAAATAATACAGCACATGATAAGTTTAAAAGAAAAAATTCAAGATTTTCTCAAATTTTCTACCTCAACTTCAACTGTTAGCTCGGCCCAGGGACATTTTTTCAAGAACCTAGATATTATACGACATCGAGCCTGAAATCTTATCTTTGATATGATTAAAAATGTTAATTCGTATCTGAGCTCAATTTTAGTCGACGATCACAGTTTTCGGCTGGTCTGCTACTCGCCTCCTTCGTTGAGGCAGGACCGAATAAGCCACGCACAGAGGTGGCGCCTTAGTGGATAATGTCCTATTCTTTAATATGGAGATAACATCAGATTCAAATAATTGTTAACAATCACAAATAACAATACATATTTTTTTATCCACCATAATTTGAAATCAAAATTACCAATAAAGAGAACCTGAAGTATAAGAGGGCTCCACTTAGGCGCCACCTCTGTGCGTGGCCTATTCGGTCCTGCCTCAACGAAGGAGACGAGCAGCAGACCGGCCAAGAACCGTGATCGTCGATGAAAATTGAGCTTAGATACGATTGAAAATTTTCAATCATATCTCGGGCACCCATGAAGATTTTTTAAGTTTTTTGGCTTGAATTAAAGATAAGATTTCAGGCCCTGATGTCGTATAATTTTCAGGTTTTGAAAAAATTTCCCTAGGTCGCGCTAAAAGTTGAAGTTCAGGTAGAAAATTTGAGAAAATCTTGAATTTTTTTTTGAACTTCTCACGTGCTGTATTATTATCAGAAGGTCAAAAAAATATTTGCGATTATTGATAGTATAACTTAGTACATTTTTCCTGACATACATTTTTCAATGACATGATCGCTACATAGGTATAAATCCGTTCTTCGAACTAATTTTTCTGATAACTTACATCTCATTAAAAAAATGTCTGGCCTTCGTGACCTTCCTCACCTTCGTCACCTTGTGCGTGCTGAATAAGATGAAAATCTGATTTTGGACAGGGGCATCAATCCTTGCTGCGTCGCACTGTGTTTAGATATACCTTAACGTATTCCAACAAACAGATGATCAGTCAACGAGAGGTTGAGTAGAAGGCTTTTCGATAATAATCCATGCAGGCCGTCGATTATCACATTGGTGTTCATTAAAAAAACACTAAAACTTGATGTTTTTTTTACAAGACAGACACAAAAAATTCAGGAACTACGCATTGTCTTTTTGGACTTTGACAATTCGTAGGTTTGAAAGCAGCTTTAAGCTGTACCTCGCCCTTTGGGTTCTTATTACGAACTCAATAAAGATTTATTATTATTATTATTATTATTATTTTACAAAAGAAAGCGGTTCGATGCATAGTCTTTGAATTAAGCTTTGCAATGAATTTAGGTATAGTGGAGTGAGGAATTTGAAACATTACATAAAAGTTATAAATAATTAACTACGGTTTAATGTAAGACAATAGCATTCCTGAATTTGGACATTATATTTGTCTTAATAATCGACTTCGAAAGTGAGTTCTTAATTTTAAATTCACTTCTGAATATCGTTTTAATGTCTGACTTCTCATTTATTGCAGATTAAAATACTAGAGGCTGAAGAAGTGTCTTACTATGTTCGAGAGATTCCTAATAAACCGCCGCCACCCTATACACCTCCTGGCACTGGTATGGTTGCCGCATCTCAGAGTTCATCATGTCCGCCTGCAGTTATTCCCACTAATGTAGACGATCTTACAGCTTTTACAGAAAAAGCAACGTCTTTAATATTTAACGCGAAGGAATGTGGCGAAGATATCGTGAGTTTAGAGGCTCCTTCCGAAATATGGGACGTGAGCAAAGACAGCGAGGCTTTAAAAAAAGACAGAAGAATTTATAATGCATTTCTTTTTGACCTCTGCAAAGAGACTATTGCAGAAGTTTATCGTATGGACTATGAACAGCCTGGCCCAAGTTGGACGCGACCAAGTGTAAAAACGACACCAGTAATAAAGACTCCAAAGAACGTAAATGAATTAACCGAATATGTCAACAAAGAAGTTAGTACACTTTTCGGTTTTAAGACAAAACTTCAGCGTGAAAATATGGTAATGCGTTGGAGTAGAAAACGTAGAGATCGAGTCGATGAATTGCTTGCGCGGGAAGCACAAGCTGAAGAAGATGAGTGGACCAAGTTTCATTGTGATGAGTTAGCCGTAAAGAATGAGCTCTCTGTAGCAATACTGGACAGTCTTGTCTTAGATACAATAAAGGTAGTTAAGACTGCTTTTACAAAAAGATCAAAACTTACAGTTTAGCAGGTACCGCAAAACTGCTGCGATCGATGTTAGTTGATACGAAGAAATACAGTATTCTTTTGATTTACAACATATATATATATATATATCTGTGTGTGTGTGTGTGTGTTGACGCGATCTGAAGAAAGACCCCTAAGCAGCCAAAAATCGATTCTCTGATTTCTAATGTTTTACGTAGATTCGAACTTGCTCTTTAAGATGGTATAGTTAAAAAAATTCCATCATTAATAATTTATTGAATACAAGCGTTTAAACATTGTCGTTCGGGAGTCATATCGGCCCGTCGCCACTTCTGCTTCTTCTCTCAAATGTATGTTTGGCCGCTTAGGGGTCTTTCTTCAGATCGCGTCACATATATATAATTTGGGAACTTGGACAGCCGAATATATTTATGGATAAATTCGACATTGAAAATGAATCTCAGTTTAAGTAGAATCATGACTACACATATTTTTGGTAGGTAATACTTTTTGCTCTTGGAAGGTTTTTAAGTGAAAAAAGTAGATTGTAGAACATTTTTTTATAACAAGATCTTGACAAGGTCCTTTCATGACACTTTCTTGGTCAACAGAATAAGGAAATGTAGTGATCTGTCGGTTGTCGTAAATTTCCTAGTATTTATTGTAATTATAAGGTAATCATAATAGAAATTCAAGAATATTTAGGTCAATTTTATCTATATTGAATACAGTAGGGAAACAATCACACACAATAAATAAATAATGTAAGATTTACATATCCACATTCTCTAATCACACATTCACATGTATCTGCTATAAATGTTACATTCCTCTTTTTTCTCATTGCATAATGTAGTTTACAAATTGTTTAATAATTATCGTTGCATTGTCGAACCCAGTTATTTATATGCAGAAATGTGTTATGGGAGGATTGAAATATAATGTCACGGTCTAGGATTTAGAGACGTGACTAAAATCTTTGAAGATTGTGTGACTCGTATATGAACGCTTCCTGTAGTATTTATCTATACATTGAGCAAGCTCCGAGACATGATCAATTACTGTAACTATGTATAATTCGCAACAAAATGAACATAAAAGACTGAAACTTCGGGGCCATCTTGATTTAAATTGTCACTAATTACCAGACTGACTACCAGCTGTGTGTTTGTTTATATATGTGTATTTCATTAACGAGGGGAGACCGTCAATTGTGAAGATTTGATTCATAAGATTTAAAATGAAAGATCATTACCTGAGTATTAATTTTACAAAGCAGTAATAAGCGCTTTTTCGCCGATTTCGAGAAAATCAACTTTGAAATATTCGGCTAATGCCATATAGAGTTTAGTGAAAAACACTTTCAAACGGCCGGTAGCTCAGGCAGCAGCGCTTCGGCTTCATATCCAGAAGAGTTCCTGATCGATTCTTCCTGACTTCTCTTTTTTATGTATTAAAATGTTCATAAACGAAAATTCCTATAATAATCTTCCAAAATTCTGCAAATAATAATTTTGTAACGACTTTTTGGCGGAAAAACTGACTTAAATTTTAAGAAATATTGGTAGGTAATAAGATTGTTGGGTGGAGGGCAGGGTCGGGGGCGGAGCCCTCATGGACGGATCGGGGGGCCAAGACCCCCGAGAGGGAAAAAAATGAACTAAAATGATTTACACTCGACTCTCTCAAACGTAAGCTTCCCAAAATTTTGCACGAGGCAAACTCACCTAAACGCTCAACTTCTCAGCCGACGAAATGATGGCAGTGTTGATGAAGTGGACAGCCTGCGCGCGAACCTTGCGTTGGCCATCACGCTGGACAGATTCTGCGATTGGGTGTAATCTGGCGCGCGATTCAAAATCTAATTGAATTAATTCGATTTTGAATCGCGCGCGTAAAATTTTGACCAGTGGCAGCTTATACTGTTGGATCACGTATCCGGCGGCTTCAGATTGGTTGTGATAATTCTTGCGACCAATCAGAAGCTAGCGGTTCGCTTAATTTCCTTGCGTGGAAAACAGTAGATACATACTTTCCTTCAAAGCATGCTTGATGATCAACATTCCCGCACGAAATGTTGTGCGGGAATGTTATGATTCCCGCACACTTTGACTTCATGAAGAATCGGCCATTTTCTGCTCATTTTTTGGTGCATATACTGAGAACTTTCCGTATAGTGTTGCAAAAATGTCATTTATTGTTCACTACACTTACATGTATACTTTGCGTTTAGCCTTTCGCTTCGCTCGTTGTTTTTGTACTACGCACGATCGCACCACGCTTTCTACCGGCACCGAGCCGCTTCATCCGCTCATACGCACACTACACTATTCAGTGCCGTATCGAGGAAGCCAGTTTCCAACAATGTTTGAGTAATTTTCGTAAATTAAAAATAAATTTTTGTTTTGAGATATCCATTATAGTATAAAGTATACTTTTGAAGTTGTTTTAAATAGATTGGTACTTTAGATCAAAAGTAAGTGCAGTTTAAATTTTCGTTTTTGTAATGGACGCAGCTTGACTAGATCCAAATTTTCTTATGCTCTTTATGTCTAAAAACTATGGCGGTACAAGATAAGGTTATACAACATAGTATTAATTTCAAGTTAATTAAACTAGAATCATGTTTATTTAAGAAAATCTGTGCGCATTTATTTCTCAAAGGCATAGGATTTACAAAAAATAAATCGCCTGTGTAAGTAATTATTCAATACTTAATTTCATTTCCGAATTTTATTTGCATTTTTGACAGCCAAGTATTTTTAAATAAAAATAAGATCGAATAGATCGTTTTCATTCACATAATTAAATATTTTGTAATCGTCAATATCTATTTGAAGACAGTAGTTTTCGTATGCTCAATTACAGAATATCATTAATAAGTACCTTTAGATAATGTAGTCGAATTTCCAAAGTTGTGCCTACAAAGATTTTATCATTAATTTTGTTAATCGAAAAGTGAATGGTTCCAGACATATGCCCATCTAAATTATTCTGCTAATATCTAAATGTGGCCAATTTGATTACAAATTTTTAGATTCGTTTTTCTTGTCAAGGTAAACAATTTTCTCGAAATAAGCATTGAAATAAGCTACTATGAATTAAAAAAAATTGTTTTGAGTTAAGAAAATTTAATATATAAAATTAATATTTGAAATAATAACATTTTGAAAATAAAGACTCTCGAAATTTCAAAGCATAACTACTGTGGGCTTCTACGGGTAGGGGGCGTGTTGCGTGCGCCAGAGACCCGAGCGTATAGTTGCAGACAGCCTGTAGACGCTTTTGCTTATGGGATCATCCAAAACAGCTATGAATGAAAAAAAGAAAGAAAGGCTATCAGGAGAAGCGTCAGGAACTGATGTTGGCCATCTATGATCCAGTACTCCCAACGTGTAGGATCTGTCATACTGCGCATACTTCGCGAAAGGAAACAGTATTGTTTCGGTAAATCGACTCCAGTGAAAATATAGTGTTTCTTCTAGAGCTGACGAATGGTATGACTTTGAGTAGTATACTATTTTATTTAGCCGTAAAGTTCGAGTGTAGAAAACTATATAAGATCCGGTGGTTTATAACGACAAGTCACACTATTTTCGATGCAGCTGAGGAATTCGTCTGGATAAAAAACCTTGAGACTCCGAGTCAATAATCCGAACTGTACAAAGCATGGGCAGTAGCGTAAAGGCTAAATTTTGAGAGCACTGACCTGCAGTGGAACTCAGATTCGTAGTAGTTTTAAGAACTGACATGATCGAAAAGCCCTATGTATCGCTCCTAATTTTTTGTATGACAAATATACATTTAACTGAATTAAACAAATCCAACTTTCTACAAAGACCTTGCCCTAGTAAATAATACAAAAATTTACAATCATAAAAAAGCGAAGTAATCCTCGTGAGAAGATATAGCATGTGAATACCGTTTCCAGACTAGATTTAAAAAGGTTTAGTATTTTTCTAATATGAACACTTAAGTAAAGTTTATACCTGCCATACTGCCAGGCTCAAAGTCTTCAAGGGGCTAGAATATGACTTTAAGACAGGTTTCAGGCAGGCCTATACCGTAGTCTTCTGTTGGTATTTCGTTTCACGAGGGAGTGGAACTCAATATAGTGTCTGAATTAATAAGCATGAAGATAGAACTCATTTACCCTTATTCTGCTCGTTTTGATACTCGTCTGTACACTTTTTTGCGGCCCGAAAAGACAGGTAAGGTGTGTTAGTTATCTACCACCATTTCCATGGTATTGGAAATAAAAAATAAGACTAAGAAAATGAAAAATTCAAGTTTAAAGCTAAACCACGCTAGATATAATAAATTCTACAGACATACAATTCTTCGTAAAATAATCTACAATATCGCCTTGAACGTTTAATTATAACACATGCACGGTATACGCGATTTTCGAGACATTGTTGTACAACATATGGGAAGTTACCAATGCTGAAACCTTGCTAAAAAGCAGTTGAAGGGTGGATATTCAAAATCGTATAACCGCCAATTTTTCAAAAAAAAAATTTATTTTTTATTTCGAAACTCTAAGCTGATGCCGTCATTTCAGCGAAAAGAGCAAGTCAAAATTCGCAATAGTTTTATTGTGAGAATTTTTCGAACATTGCATTTTACATTGTATAATTAACAAAATGCGAGCGTTTTTCCGCTCTCCTGTAAGAAATTGGAATTGGCGGTTATACGACTTTAAATATCCACCCTTCAGTTATAGAAATACTTCCTATAGCTACTGCGCTTGCATACTTTCGGCAAGATCACTTTTTCTAGCGCACTTCTGATACACTAGGGTGGTCCAAAAATGCATTGGATATTTTTTTAAAAATTTTTATGGGGACACCCCGGAAATTTGTTCGAATCTAGACAAAAATAAATCCTTTTTTTTGTTAAAAAAATATATATATATTTATAGGTGCCGCAGGCCCCATGAAGTTTAACACGTATTTCTCATAAGAAAAAAAGAATTTTATGTAAATCTTATTCAGAATCCTCAATATTATCTCAACCGAGTTGAAACTCAATATTTCTCTTCACAATTAGCCGTAGAATACGAATAGGATATCACTTTTAAAATATCAACACCATAAGACTGTTTTATACGTTCCCAAAGAAGCCCCATAAGTGAAAAAATGAATTTTATGAGTTTTTCGCACCAATTATGACTTTTTTGTGGTTTTTCAACGAAAATTGTTTCTGGCATATAAGAGACCACTTCAGACTGGTAACTAGATCTTCACATGAATTGCTTAAACAATTTATTATTGTTTTTAGCACTCTTCTCATAGAATGGTGTTAGAAAGACGCGGTTTTTTCACAAATTACCTACTTGTTGTCCAATTTTCAATTGAAGGAAAGTGATAGTTTAGCAATGTTAATGGGAGTGATTATTAAAACAATTTATTATCAATGTTAATAATATTCTCTTCGCTTAATTGGTAGAATGTTGTGGTTTTTTCTGAAACTTTCAACTGTTTGTCTATTTTTCATTAGGTGTGACTTAATAATTATTTACATTTAGCAAACAGAATTGTTTAAACTATTTATTATTGTATATGACTATCTTCATCTATATCAGTGCCTGATAGTTGCGGTTTTTCGGCAATTTTGACCATTCTGTCCTTTTTTTCACGTAGTGAGTCAGTAATTAATGAAAGTTAACAAAAAAGTTGTTTGAACTATATAATATTGTTTATAACTATCTTTTCTTAGATAAGTGCTAGAAAGTAGCGGTTTTTTTTCTAAAAATCTTTAACTTTGCATTGCCTTTTTATTTATGAACAAATAATAAGTCAATCAGAACAAAACTTATTTTTCGAATGGTATTGTTGTTTTAAGTGAATTATTCTTGCTCGCAACTATCAGGCATTGATATAGATGAAGATAGTCATAAACAATAATAATTTGTTTAAAAAATTATTTTTGCTAAATCTAATTCGAGTCTAAAATGTGGCGTCGTAGAGTGAGGACAACCTCTCGATTTCGGAGAATTAAATACATACTAACTACCCAGTAAACCGCTCGATTTTTTTTGCGCGATCACTTTTAAATAATAATAAAATAAAATTTTTCGTAAACGTCCTACTCAGTGCCTTACCTATTTCGAAATTTCAACCCAAAAATTAAGAAGAAGCTTTGAGGACAAACGGCGGAACCACAGTCAAATAACAAAGCCAACTCATAATTTTTATTGTTAACAATAAATGAATTTTACGATTATAAATTTTCAAATTGAACTATTTTTAGTGCCAGCGGGGGGGAGGGGGGGTCATTACATTAAAATGCATTAAACACATTATTCGTTCATTTTAGTTTGAAATTTCAAACGAATTGAACATCAGATTTTCAAGAAATATAGGATTCCATGAAATTTTTGCAGCACTCTATAACTCTTTATAAGAGACTCCAGGGTATTTCCGGAAAATTTTAAAATAAATTAAAATACTTCCTAATTTGATAACTATTATTGTCAGGAATAAATGAATTTCAAGATTATAAATTTTTGAAATTGAACTATTTTTTGTCTCGCGGGGGGGGGGGGGGG